>CAUYSK010001523.1:0-47595 GCA_963575035.1 Avahi laniger | reverse complement strand
ATAGCTACATGTAGAAGACTGAAACAGTATCTGTACCTCTCACCTCTCACAAAAATCAACTCATGATAGATAACAGACTTAAACCTAATGTAAGAAACCATAAGAATTCTAGAAGAAAATGTTGGAAAAACTCTTACAGACATCAGCCATGGCAAAGAATTTATGAAGAAGATCCCCAAAGGAATTACAGCAACAACAAAAATAAATAAATGGGACCTGATCAAATTAAAAAGCTTCTGCACAGCAAAAGAAACTATGATGGAGCAGATAGACAACCTATAGAATAGTAGAAAATATTTTCATGCTATATATCCGATAAAGGGCTAATAACTAGAATCTATGTAGAACTCAGGAAAATCAGTAAGAAAAAACAAATAACCCCATTAAAAAGTGGGCAAAGGACATGAACAGAAACTTTTCAAAAGAAGATAGACTAATGGCCAAGAAACATGAAAAATGCTCAACATCTCTAGTCATCAGGGAAATGCAAATCAAAACCACAGTGAGATATCCGTTTACTCCAGTGAGAATGGCTTTTATCAAAAAGTCCCAAAGTAACAAATGTTGACATGGATGTTGGGAGATGGGAACACTCATCCACTGCTGGTGGGACTGCAAACCAGTACAACCTCTATGGAAAGTAATATGGAGACACCTTAAAGAACTAAAAGTAGAACTACCATTTGATCCTGCAATCTCACTACTGGGTATCTACCCAAAGAAAAAATGTCACTCTATAATAAAGACATTTGCACTCAAATGTTTATAGCAGCACAATTCACAATTGCAAAGATGCAGAAACCACCCAAGTGCCCATAAATATCTAAGTGGATTAATAAAATGTGGTGTATGTATACCATGGAGTGCTACTCAGCCACAAAAAACAATGGTGAACTAACACTTCTTGTATTATCCTGGATGGTGCTGCAGCCCATCCTTCTAAGTGAAGTATCACAAGAATGGAGAAACAAGCACCACATGTACTCACTATCAACTTGGTACTAATTGATCAACACTTATGGGCACATATGGAAGTAACATACATTGGGTGTTGGGCAAGTGGGAGGGAGGAGGAGGAGAGGATGGGTAAATGCACACCTAACAGATGCGGTGCACACCATCTGGGATGGGCACGCTTGTAGCTCTGACTCGGGTGGTGCAAAAGCAATATATGTTAACCTAGACATTGGTATCTTCATAAATTTTTGAAATAAAAAAAGAGTCCTTAGCTAGACATAGAAGTCTTTTCATGCTATCGTTCCTGTCTACATTTTCCTCAGTGTCCACTTTGACCTCCTTCATCATCCAGGCCAGGCAGAACTAGTCACTCAATTGTGCTACCTCATATATATACCTATCATCACTTAGAGCTTTTTATCACAAATTTTTTCAAAGCTATCTCCCCAAGGACTAGTTGCCATCTGAAACAAATACATTATCAGTATCCTCTCCGGTGCATCCCATGCAGAAAAAGGGCAATGTTGACTGAATCAATTTAGGAAGGGGGTACCTGTCAGGCTGTCCCTCCTCTCATCCCATTGGCAGTCTGGTCCTCTCAACTCCCCAGGGCCCTTCTTCGCAGCTCTATCTATTCAATTTTCTTTGGGACCCAGTGCGTGGCAGAAGCCAGAGCCCAGACCCTTGTCTCATGAGTATCCTCTTAGCCTTTCACAGGAGAGCCCTGGAGCCACCAGAAGTCTGGAATCTCCTGGGTACCCTTATATCCTCTCCTTCCCTCCCCACTGCACCTAACTGTGGTACCTGTCTGTCTATTTATCTGCATCAGAGCCTGTGCTCTCTGTAGGCTGGGAGATTGCTTTCTGTGAAATAAGTTCTTTGAAGACAGTAGCAGCTGAGAGGCTAATTCATACCTGTCAATGAATTCTATTTAATAGCAGATTTGGTCCTACATCTCCCAGCTCTGGCTCCTTCTCCCTGCATGTTTCCTATTCATTTACGCCCATGACCTGAACGTGTGTATCCATTCCTCCCGCAAACTCCATCCACTCTGCTTTTCTTTCCCAACATGAGTCACCAACAGGACTCCAAAGGTGGACAGTGTTCCATCTTGTTCAATGCTCTATGCCCTGCACCATACCCCACACTTGTGCTTAGCAAGTAATCAATACACTCTCATTAAATGAATTCACGTTCACCTGTGAATACCCATCAGGGTGGAACCACCTTTACAAAGCCTTCAGTCATTTGCTCCCAGGAAGAATAAGGCAGAGGCCAGGAGGAAAGCCCTCCCATTGTCTTCATTTTTTATTTACAAGACTGGTTTGTATGTCTGGGTACTAAATAAGTAGTTGTGAACTGTGTAGTTAACTGTGCAGCTGAAACCTCCAGGGGGTCAAACTGGGCTGAGGAATGGTGGACACTGTGGGTCTCCCTTGAGGCTGGGCAGAGCTACTGATTTTCTGCGGGCTTGCTTCCTTTGGCAGGCATCGATTGCTCACCTCTGAGGTCCCCTGCACCCAGGGTCCACGGATAAGGCCACCTGTCTGCACATCAGGGGCTGAGTCTCTCCTTTCCCAGGTCCCAATGCATTACCCAAGGCACAACTCCCATCTCACCAGGGGTCCAGGAGTTGTTTAAGAAGATGAGTGATGCTGTCAATCAGTGGCCTCTGCTTCCCCACTGACTTCGCCAGCCCGGTGTCTGCAGTAGGATCAGATAATGGGCTCTCCATGAGGGATGAGCACCTTGCTAACTCTGACGTGCTGAGGAGGCCACTGGGCTCTCAGGTGGAGGGAAATGTACATAATGGATTTTTAGATCTTGGCCATTTTTTAGATCTTTATTAGTCTCATTCATTCCTTCGTTCATTCAACAGAAATGAGTCCTTCTCAAGCATGCACACCAGATGAGCAAACCCTGTCCCTGTCCTCAAGGTGCTTATACTCAGAGGCAAGGGCGAGGCGAGTCCCGGAGATTGGTAAGTATAGGTGCTGTGCATGTGAGGTGGTCCCGTCTACCAAAATTGCAGTTGATTTTCCTGAGCTGAGACCTGGAAGATGAGCAGGAGTCAGCCAGCTGAAGAAGTGGAAAGAGGAGTTTCACAGACAGAGAAACAAGAGCATGTGCAGAGCCCCAGAGAAGCAAGAGCTTATAATAAACCCAGAGAATTGCAAGCCCAGACGTACATTCACATGCCTATGTCACGTTAAGGAGTTCAGACTTTATCCTGAGCGCAATGGTGAAACCACTGAAGGGTTTTAAGCAGGAGGGCAATGTGATCAGGAATGGCTTTAGGAAGATATTATTAATAACTCTCAGCCAAGATAAAAATCCAGCTTTGGAATTCACAGGAGAAGCGTCTACCATGTGAGTCATGGCTGGAGGCTTCAGAGGGATGGCGGGCATCATGCTTACCGCTGGGCGATGAATGTGAGGGGAGACCTCAGATGGTGATTAATTGAGCTGCTGATGCTTTTGACATTGAGTACAGCCTAGTGCTGAGGATGGAGAAGCTGGATTGCTTAATAATAATAGCAATTGCTACTCCTAATGGTGCTTGTAATACAATAGCACTTATAATGTAATAATAATAATGCGATTTACCATAATGTCTTTTATTCTCAGTCCCCCCGTGCTTTCCAAACATTCATTAAATCTCAAACACTCTTCTCAGCAAGGCCTAAATTCCTTAATGCCACGAGCTTCCCTGATAGCTGCAGCAGTCACAAGAGACCTCAGTTTCCCCCTTTGTCCTGGCTCTCAGTCTTTGCTCAGGGGCCAGTTTACAGATCGCCTCAGAAGCCAACAGATGTGCCCTGCCCAGAGTGCCACCTTAGGCCGGCAGAAAGAACATGATGTCTGTCATCTGCATTATCAGGGATGCACTGATTTCTCCAGCACCTTCCTCCAGGTGCCCTGGCTAGATCTCTCCTTGTATACCCTTTCACCAGGGGACAGAGAGGAAAGTAAAAGAAATAAACTAATTTACACTGTTGGCGTGCATGGTAGGCAGCATTCTACGAGGACGCCCAACACACACACACACACACACACACACACACACACACTCCCCAGGACTGTGACTACAGTGAATTATACTTCTGTGAGTAAGTTATGCTACATGATACAGTTGACTTAAAGAAGGAGATTATCCAGGTAGGCCTGACCTAAGAGTCCTTTAAAAGCAAAGAGTATCCACTGGCTGGCTGCAGAAGAGAAAGTCAAAGAGGTTTGAAGGGAGAGAGGGACTGGGCTAGAGGGAGGTCCCCTGTTGATGAGATAGAGCAGTCATGGGGTGAGGACCCAACTGTGGCCTCTAATGCTGAGAGCTGTCCCTAGCCTAGAGCTAGCAAGAAAACAGAGATTTCAGTCCTACAACTGCAAGGAAGTGAATTCTGCCAACAGAAGGAGTGATCTTGGAAGAGGATCCTGTGGCCCAGGATCAAGGCCAGCAGCACCTTGATTTCAGCCTGAGCAAAGAGCCCGGTCACACCTGCCAGACTTCTGACCTACAGAACTTTGCACTGAGAAATGGTGCTGTTTTAAGCTGCTAACTTTGTGGTACTTCGTAACACTGCAATAAAACACTAATACAGCCCAGAAAAGCCACAAAGATTGGTTTGATGAGAACAGGATGTAGGCTTGGAGGTTCAAGGCAACTTCTCACATCTGCCACTTGTTGGCTGAAGAAGCTTAGACAAGGCTCTCCAACTTCTCTGAGCCCCACTTTCCTTCCATGTAGAACCGGAGCCCCTACTTAGTCGTGTTCTTTTGAAGGCCAAAGATCTTGAATAGAAGGTGTTCAGCATGGTGTCCGGCACACTGCTGGTACTCAGACCAGGAACAACTATTATTGTAATACCAGCTTTGGGAGATAGGTAGATTTTTATTATCAGACTCTCCTGGTGGTGGATAATTGGAAACTGCTGGATCAGTAGACAGAAGGAAGGCTGAGGCATCTCTCATTAAATTAATGAGACATCTGAATCTTTAACGACTCTGTGACAGAGGTCAAGGCAGGCTCCCCTTCTCCCAAAGCTCTATTAGACAGAAGGCCTGTGCAGTCCAAGGGGGGCATTTCCATTATGCTTCCAGAGATATTGAACGAGAACAGTCCCCAGAGTCTAGTTCTTATTTCAATCTGATTTATTTTACATGCACAGTCGGATGCACCCAGTTGCTAACACACACGGGCACAGAAGTGTGTGTGTTTGTGTCTGTGTGTGTGTATGTGTGTGTGTGTGTGTGTGTGTGTGTCGGGGGCAGAAACGAGGAATGCATTTCAATTTTCATTAAATGCATGATACACAAATATCTCAAACTTGGTTCTGGGGGTCCCATGGGACTTAGCTCACTGCCGTGCTGTTTGTCAAACATCAGCGAAGGGGTTGTCTGATAATTGGTTCCTCCGATGCAAAGTGGTGTTTCTTCACCTCTGCCAGGGTCTTGACACCCCCTATCGAACGCTTCTTCAGTGTCTGTTGATTTTCCTGGTTATGCTCATTCTGTTCTCACACCCCCTACCCCTTGGTTACGAATCGAGTGTGTGTGGAAACTCTGGCCTCCCTGAATGCCTAGAGCTCACTGGGAGGCCCAGGTGCTCCTCCTGCCCCACCCAAGCTCTGGGAGGGATAAAAGCCTAATTGGTTCATTTTCATTTTTAATGATCCTGCGTCCCTGGTACAGTACCTGTTTCTTCTTCCAGGAGAACTGACGATAATGCCTTGTTTTTCCCCTCCCGGGTATACTGATCAACCAGCCCCAGCTGAGACCAACTCTTGCTGTGCGTAGAGAACAGAAGAAAGGACCCAAAGATAATATATTAAATATGGCAATTCTTGGGGAAGCCACCCATACAGTTTGGGGCAATTCCTCTGGTCACCTGGGCTTGCCATGGGAAGGGTCGCATCTCTGAGGCCTCTTCTTTCCCCCTTTGCCCAACAGGACTTAGTGAGCAGCCATGTACCAGCCAGCCAAGTAAGGCAGCGGCTAGGTTCAAACACGGCCTGGTCCAGAGCCCTGTACCAGGTACTAGCAGGGTAAGGAGAGGGAAAATGTCAGAAGTTCTGAGGAAAAAGGGACCATCTGTAAATGCTGGCAGTAAGAAAGGTGGACAGAGCATTAGTGCCAGCCTGAGGTCACCTGGAGCTCCAGCTGACGCTAAACTCCAGCACCTGGCATCCTAGGGTTCAGTGCGTACCTCTGCCCTCTCAAGGGCTGCCACAGCTCCCCTGCAGCACTCCTCCTCCAGGCAGGACTTTCTCCTGCCTTGGGTCTCAGGGTTAGAGGGCTGACTCCTGGGCTGGCAGAATAGAGTTCACCTAACAAATACTCAGTAGCCGGTGCCAAGAGTGAGTCAGGGCCATGCCACCTACAGGACTGCCTGATTTCCCTGCTCTCGCCGTGGGGCAGCTCTGGCTTGTATTCTCTTTTCAGGCCAGTGGTGCCCATCCCCTTGAAGGGGAGACATTTGTTGGCAGCCAGCCAAGTGGTGGTAATTCCTGGGCCTGAGATTTGTGATCTTTGGCCTGGGACAGGCATTTGTGACAAGATACCACCAAGCTAAAGGTGCTGACTCAGGTCCACCTGGGACTCATGCCGTTCCTCTTCCCCTGGCCTTACATAGGACAGGCAAGTTGGCTGTCTACATAAAGTAATATGAAGTTTCTGAAATGTTCTCCCACCCCAAAATACCTTCCTTACAACCTCCACAATTTCCCATGCTATCTACTTCCTTGGTTAAGGCCTCGATTAAAATGCAAATGTTGTCTGCGAGGGGTGAGACATTAACGGTGTGTACCCTCCACTTAGCATGTTCTTTTCCACCTGGCTAACTCCTATTGATTCTTTAAGGCCCATTGGGTGTGGCCTACTCTAGGAAACTTTCTATGAACCTACCAGGCTAGTCTAGAGGCCCTTCTTTGATAACCCCATAATACCCTGTGCATATCTTCATAACTTTATTAAACCCATTGATTTACAATGATCTATTTGGGTTATTCTTTCCCTCTAGTCTGACCTTCTGGAAGATCGGAACTTTATTCATCTTTGTATCCGCAACACTTAGCACAGTAAGTGCTCAATGAACGCTGATCCAGTGAGTGTATGGGCTGTGAGCCTGGGAACTGCCTCACTCTACTCCTGGCTCACTGCGAGAGCCTGGCCAAGCCACTGTCCCTCTCCAGTTCTGTTTGCTCAACTGTAAAAGGGTGAGATTTAGTTAGATGCTCTCATGATCCAAAAAAACTTCCATGCTGTCATGGCCATTAACACTTTGGCGTGGACTGGATTTTCAGACTGGGGAGGCCCGTCATCTGCAGGGCTCTAAGGTATGGGTGGGGACTCAGGACAGGCACTTCTGGGTAACAGGGAGTGAAAGATAGAGACAGTTCACAAAATAGGAGTGCTCCCCCACTCTGGGGGATCTGGACAGCTGAGGGCCTAGCGGGATGAGTAAGCCAGACGAGGACGCTGAAAACCCATGAAGAGGAAGCCCCCTGCTTCATGTGGAAAACAGGCTGGCTGGGAGAATTCATCCAGTCATCCATTCTATGTTCATTCAATCCATGAACTCAACAGAATTTCAGAGTTGAAAGGTCTTTGGTGAGCCTCAGCCCCTCCCCAGAGGAGGAAGGACTTGCGCAAGATCACACACAGTCAGTCAGTGGGACAGCCAAGACAGGACCCTGGGCCTACTGACGCCAGCTCCAATGCTGAAAACATCTGGCAACTCTGTGTGGCAGACAGGATATCGTCTGACCCGAACCTTCCTTTGCTGGCTCTGGCTCCATGCACAACAGGCACCATAACTCACCTCTGCGTACATGTCACTCTCCCATCCTCATCTCTAAGCCATCCTTCAGTAAAGGAAGCCATATCTGTAAACCTTTCTCCAAGCTCCCACAGAAGAACTAAATGCCCCCTTCTCTGGGCTCACACTTTACATTGATAGACTGGGACCTCTTCACGACACGTCCTGCTGGACCACATCGTACTGGTCCCTGTTCTCCCCACTACACAGCAGGCACTTACTAGATGTTTGTTGAATAAAGGTAGTTGATTCTAGCATTTTCCATAGCTAAGCTGCTTGATCATGGCTGGCTCATCATTCTATAATCCTATGACTTGTACCAAGGAGCTCCAAGCTGTCAGCCGCAGTTTCCCCAAATGCAAATGCAAAAAACAAATCTTCAGTCAGTGCCCCCTGAATCTGCTTCTCCCTGCTGTTTCTCCTTCTGAATACACCCCCATCTTCCAACAGCCTGTTCAGAGAACAAGTACAGGAGGGTTAGCAGCTTCAAAGAGCACAGTTTTGGAATAACAGCTTCTCCTTAAGATGCTGTTGTGCCCATGCATGCCCAGGAGACATTTATCACCGCCAGACCTGCCACCTCTCAGGGTTTGTATTTGGTGGGAGTGGTACCTTGGCAGCTCAGAACAACACCCGGGAGCTTCCACTCCATTACTCTTTTTCAAGTTGCACTAAAAACATACTTATTCACCAAAGTATACTGTATTATGCAGAGTGGCTCTCCTAAAAGTCTCAATAAAGCTGAAATATGTGGATACTCTTAATAATTTTACAATAAACTACACATTAGAATCAACTGCTCTGGCACTAGAAAGCTGTCCAACTGATGGATTGTAGCTTTTGGCTGGTTCATTGTGTGTGTGTGTGTGTGTGTGTGCGTGCGTGTGTGTGTTTGGATGTGTATGTGTATAGGGAGGGGTGTGTATGTGTGTGTGTGTATGTTCCACTTTCAGTGAAGGACTGAAAGCTATGGAAAAGGCAGAAGCATCTTGGGAACTGTAGTTCCAACTAGGTAAGAGGCCAGTTTTGAAGTGTGTCTGATGACGCCTTTGGAGTTTTGGAAAGCTAGGACAGTAAATCAGGAAACTGAGGTCTACGGATGGAAATCACCAACAGAGAAGTGGGGAAAAAGGGTGAAGGGAAATAATATTTACTAATAACCCACTGAAGATTAGAACCTTTCCATGGTCTTCACAAAATGACATTATAAAATAACCATTATTATCTTCATTTTACAAAAGGGAAAACTTGAAGTCCCACAGGTTAACTACCTGGCCACATGTTCATCTAATGTGTGGCAGAGCCCAGATTAAAACTCAAGTCCTCTTTGATCTGAGACCCTGGCTGCTTCCGTTAAACCATGTTTCCATCCTCGATGTCAACAGAGTGATGAGGCTCACCCACCCTCATGTGCCGAGCCATGGGAGCAGGGAGACAGGACTAGAGAACTTCACAATGACCTTTAAAACTTGAAAGAGAGGTTTATTTTGAAACCCTTGGATTCTGGCTCCATGAGTCAGGTGCCAGGTGCCGACCTGAAGAGGTCACATGACCCAGGCTGACCGGGGCATGGCGTGGCCAGTGGAGGAAGCAATCCCAGGTGAAGGAGAGGCCACTCAGCACAATCAGCCTGACTGTCCCTGTACTCTTCTGCTCTTTCCCACCTCAGTGGTCATTCTTGATGCCAACCCTGGGCCTCAGGTTTTGACATTGTCCTCACTCAGCAGAGCCCATACAACCCTGCATCTTGGATCCTGAACTGAACCACTCTGTATGGTCCTGCACAGCCTTAACTTCAAATCTGTCCAGCTCAGAATGGGAGGAAGGGCATCCCAGATGGCTACAGGATGGGCTATGGAAGTGCCGAGGTGACCTGGGGAGCACGGTACAGGGCCTGGCTCTCCCTGGCTGAGCAGCAGGCTGGGCTCCTTTGCACTTGAGGAACTGGGTGGCATGAGCTGAATTCCTGTTGGGCGCAAGCAGATGAGCTGTCTCACCTGGCCACTCTCCTACTCTGAGAACTCTATGATGTTACGAAACACTCCATTCACTCGTTCAATATTTACTGAGTGCCTACTGCGTGCCAGTCGGCCTTGCCTTTATGAAGCTCAAAGTCTGGGGCAGAGGTTAGCATAGAAGAAGGGATTCCCACTTGAGATGAATGCTACGAAATACAGAACAGAGGGTGCTGTGAGAGTGTGTGACAGCAGACTCAACCTGGGGGGAGGGTGCCGGGGAGACTTCCTTGGGGAAGTGACATTTAAGTAAGACCCAGAGATGGGTAGGGTCAGCTGGCCAAAGAAAGGAACAGAAGAGTAGGGTGGGGTGCATTTTCACTTCCTCATGGAATCAATTATTTCTTTCCTCCCTGCCTGCCCTGGGTCCCCTTTCTGTAATAATTTTAGCAATTTCAATTACTTATGGCTAATCTCTCTGATAAACCTTTGGAAAATAAACATAAGCTCAGGTCTGCTGACAATAAAATGAACCCAGTGGAGAAAATTGGCTGCATATATCCATTCCGCCAAACAAGATAGAGACTGGGGCGTGGAGGGTTATTTCTACAGGGCTTGCTGGAGCTGTTAGGTGAACAGAAACTGCTAGCATGGGTCACGTGGGCGCTCCAATCTGATGGGTCATTCTCCCCTCTCTCCAGGGAACATTCCTACACCCAGGGCATTGTAAATTGAAATGTCCCCAGTCATGCGCAGTGGTCCCCAACCTTTTTGGCACCAGGGACAACTTTCATGGAAGACAATTTTTTTATGTACCAGGCTGTGGGAGGGGAGATAGTGAGCAATGGGGAGCGGCTGTAAATACAGATGAAGCTGCCCTCACTCACCTGCCACTCACCTCGGTTCCTAACAGGCCATGGACCCAGGGTTGGGGGCCACAGATACATAGGATGAAACAAGTCCAAGGCTAGAAAGGCCCTCAGAGATCGCCTAATACAACCTCATCATTTTACAGATGAAGAAACCGAAGCCCAACAAGGAAAAATGGCTTGCCCAGATAAAGACAGCAGAGTGAAGAGGTTAAGAGCTAACTGCCTGGGTTCGTGATCTGGCTTTACCACCTTGAGCAAGACACCAAAGCTTTGTAAGCCTCAAGCAATCCTCAGCTTGCTCATCTCTAAAATGGGGATGAAATAGTACCATCTGCTAGACTTGTTGCGAGGGTTAAATGAGACAATAACCATGAAGCTGTTGTTACAGAGCCTTGCCCAAAGAAAGTATTCAGTAAGTGTCAGCTACTCCTGTTACTATGTACCTAGCTAGTTAGTGGCGGGACTAGAACTAGTGCCACTTCGCTGCTCATTCATGGCCTTGCCCTGTAGGTGACGAAGCCCCTGCCGGGATCATCCCTCCCCCTGGCTTCCAACACAGCACACGCAGCACTCAGACCCTTCTCTCTAGATTCCCCAAAAGAAAGACTCTGGGTGCCCACTGCCTCTATAGATACCCCACAAATGGCAGCCTGGCCTCCAGCACAGAGATGGTGGTGCCAAGAGCAGGGAGTGCTGGCCTGCCTGGGGCACGGCAATGAAACGGTGGGGGTGGCATCTGCTAGCCACGCCAGCAGCAAGGCCGTAGCAGCCCGGAGGCCAGCAGACCACACAGCCTCCTGCTTCCAGCGCTCAATTATTTCCCACCTTTCGCTGGCATTCTGTGACTTTTGACCCTTACCCTTAAATCTCAACACTTCTCTCCGCCAAGGCGGCAGCTCCCTCATTTGGCACAGGGCCTATGTGCTCTCCGACAATAGATTGGAGTGATTTTATCTTTTCTATTAGGCAGTGACTGAAAATCTCCCTGGGTTCATTAGTAGCTGGATAATCCCTCCATATTTATTAGCTCAAATTGAGCTTCCTCCTTCACCTCTTCTCTTCAGATGACATCAGCCACCTCTGCTGTCTCAACGGTAGATTGGGCTTTGCCCAGAGGCCCTTAATTCTTCACGTCCTTTATCCAAACTTCCATCAATCTTGCGGAACAAAGGTTCCTCCAGCCAAACCCAGAGGCCGACTGGAAGACAGAGACACCTTTTCAGAGTAAAGAGCAGAACAAGCACAGCGCATCTACAACTGTCCTGGGCCTTCCCTACCCAGACAGGAGCTGATACCCTTACAACGAAGTGCTAATCTCTGGTTCCAGGATCAGTTATCCTCTAAACAGACAAGCCAGGGCTTAGGGTGCCAATTGTTTTTCTAGCATACAAGAAAGGGATGTGTGAAGATGAGTAACAATTCTATAACGTAGCAGAGATTGCTTCTCAATCACCAAACCCTTTCCTCTTCTCCCTGGGCACACCACCAGACTGCATTTCCAGCTTCCCTTACAGGTATGTGTGGTCATGGAATGAGTTCAAGCCACTGGAATTGTGAGCAGAAATAATGTGTGTCACTTCCAGGCCTGGTCCACAAAACCTCCTGTGTGTGACCCTCCATGATTTTTTCCTAACCCTGGCCTCTAAGAGGACACATTTATAAGCTAGAAGAAGCCTGGGCCCCTGAACGACCTTATGGAAGGCTACCCACTGATCAGGAACATCCTTTTGGGACTTCATTTGAGTCAGGAATATATTAATACTTGCATTGTGTGAAGTTATGAGATTTGGGGGCGGGGGAGTTATCTGTTGTAGCAGCTAGCATTACCTACCAGATACAAACAGTGTTATCGATAGCTAATTTTCAATTCTTACCAAGATTTTTTAAAGACAGATATGATTATTATTTACGTTTTACATATGAGAAAACCGAAGCCCCAAGAGCCTCAGGGCCATATAGCTCATAAGCTTCTGAACTGGGGAGTTTAACCTGTCCTAACTGTGGGTACTGGGCTTTTCTACACCGCTACTTTCTCTCATTATAAAGCTTCTTAGTCAGCAGGACTCTCAGCTTCAGCCATGTAGTCTTGCTCCTTTCAATTTGCAAACTTCAAATAGAAATTAGAACCACATCTGACCACTTCACACCCATCAGGATGGCTATTATAAAAAAAAAAGAAAAACAACAAGTATTGGCAAGGTTGTAGAGCAACTGGGACCCTTGGATATTGCTGGTGGAATGGAAATTGGTACAGTCACTCTGGAAAACAGTTTGGCAGTTTCTCAATAAATAAACATATAATTATTATATGATCCAGCAATTTCACTCCTAGGCAGATATCCAAAAGGACTGAAAGCAGGGACTTGAACAGATATTTACACATCCATGTTTATACCAGCATTATTCACAATGGCCCAAAGGTGGAAGCAACTCAAGTGCCCATTGGTGGATGAATGGATAAACAATATGTGGTATAGATATATACAATGGTATATTACTTAGCCTTAAAAAGGCAGGAAATTCTAACACATGGATGAACCTTAAAGATATTAATATAACTAACATAAGCCAGACACATAAGGACAAATATTGTGTGATTCCACTTACATGAAGTACCTAGAGTAGTCAAGTTCATAGAGATAAAAAGTAGAAAGGTGGCTGCCAGGGGCCAGGTGCAGTGGCTCACACCTGTAATCCTAGCACTTTGGGAGGCCAAAATGGGAGGATTGCTTGAGGACAAGAGTTTGAGACCAGCCTGAGCAACATAGTAAAACTCCATCTATACAAAATGTAGAAAAATTAGCTGGGCATGTTGGTGCATCCCTGTAGTCCCAGCTACTCAGGAGGCTGAGGCAGGAGGATTGCCTGAGCCCAGGAGTTTGAGGTTGCTGTGAGCTTGGCTGATGCCATGGCACTCTGGCCTGGGCATCAAAGCAAGACCCTGTCTCAAAAAAAAAAAAAAAAAGAGTGGTGGCTGCCAAAGGCTGAGGGACAGGAAAATGAGGGAGTTATTGTTGTTTAATAGGTAGAGAGTTTCAGTTTGGGAAGATGAAAAAAGATGTGGGGATCTATGGCAGTGACAGTTGTACAACAATGTGAGTATACTTAATGTCACTGAGAAGGACGCTTAAAAATGGTTAAAATGATGCATTTTATGTGTATTTTATCACAAGAAAACAAGGCTTTAAGGAAAAATAAATGAAATTCTGACATATACTACAAACATAGATGAACCTAGGAAACATGCTGAGTGGAATACGCCCGGCACGAAAGGACAATTTCTGTGAGATTCCACGTACAGGATGCACCTGGCTGGAACAGGCGAATGCACAGAGAAGAAAGTCAAGTGCAGGGCTGGAGAGAGGGGCACGGGGAGCTGTTGCTGACTGAGTGCCCACTTTCTGTTTGGGTTGATGAAAAGTTTTCGGAATAGATCGTGGCAATGGTTGCACAGCATTGTGAATATAATTAATGCCACTAAATTGTAACCAAAAGGTTAAAATGGCAAATTTGATATTATATATGTTAGTACTTTACCAAAATAAAAATTCAAGAGAGAGAGAAAGGAATGAAGGAAGGAAGGCAGGCAGGCAGGCTGATTGATTTTTGGACGAGGGCAGGAACCAGTTCTCTGGGTCGCTCTCGCATCTATATCTTTTGTGACTTTGCACAATCATTCTGTTTGCTTCGCTTTGTCCCTTATTTGGTCCATCTCACATTGGCCTGGAGTCTTGGCCCCTCACCTTGGCCTTCTCCCCCAGGACTTGCTTCCTCCTAGTTCTTTTCCACGTACCTGGCCTCTGGCCAAGTGCACATCCTGGCCAAGTGCCCTCAATTGACCTCTCAAATTCTTGTGAGTTGGACCCCAAAAGCTAACCCTCTGCCCCGGCCCCCACCTTAGCCAGGCGCCCTTGCTGTCTGTTGATGAGAGATTTGCTCTGCTGGGAATGATTCCTGACCCATTAGAACCAGAAGCTGGGGAAAAAGCTGTTTCGCTGATCCAATCTCTAATACCAGTAGAAATTACCCCAAACCCCATTTTGAAATAGATAATATAAATAAAAGACCTGGATATGTGTTCACTGTGTGCCTTCAACATCTACATACTTCTTGTCACTGACCTCTTCCTCTGTTCTGGAGGAATCTGTCCCTGTACGTTGCGTCTCTCTCATTGCCTGACACCTTACTCTCACTGTGTCACTGAGTGCCACCTCCCCTGGATCCACAGACCCGGCTCTTCCCTGGACTTGCCCATCTTCTTCCCAGTTCTGCCCGTGACAGCTGCGTGGTCCCTCCAGCAGCGTCCACACTCTCTGGCTCAGTCCCTTGTGTCATATCAGTCACCTGTCACCCAAGGCCCAGAGTTGGCACACTCACTCTCCCTGCTGGCCAGACCCTGACAGAGAAAGAAACTATGTTTCTATAGGGTCAGATGAATTGATGGTTTAGAAGTCTGATTCATGACAGATAATTTTGTCCCAATTCCTGTGATGGGCAATCAAAGGACAGAATCCAGAGCAGTCAACCTAATTCATTTATTATGGATGCCCTAAATCAATCAGTTTTCTTTCTACCTGGATGGGAGTGAAGTATGGGCATTTGATCAATTCCTCGGTAATTACTGACACAAATAAACCCCACAATGGGTTGGTTCCGTCACGCACAATAACCGAACTACCTAGTTCTATTCATTCTCCAGAAATAAATAAAATGGCATTTTATGAGTCATTTTTACAGACCATTAGAGGCTGGGCAGCAAAATAAGTACCTCCCATTCCTTTGAGCCCATGAGAAGCATAAACTAGACTTCTTAAAATAATAACTTCCCCAACTAAACTTGCACTGTGAGCCAGTTAGTGTGTACATTATCTCCCGAGGCAGGTGCTGTTACTGCCCACGTCTTTCCAGCCCATCGTGCCTGTTCTCTAAAAGCTGATCTGAGAACCTGCTACATCGCTGTGGCAGAATTCAGAGAGATGGGACATGATCCGGCTGCCTAGGAATTCAGAGGAGTAAATAAGAATTAAAGCCCGGTTGGCACCTGGACTTCAGAGAAGGGCTGGAGACGCAGAGAGGATAACTCATCACCCTCTGTACGAAGCCCTTCTCTCTCTGGCCTAAAACTTCAACTGCAACTGGGCAGGAAGAGTGGTCCTAGAAAGTGTCTTTACTCCTATCGGATGGCTATCCCTCTTAGAAAGCCAAGGTACTAATGAGAAGGTTTCAGAATATTCTCTCGCTGATTTTTGCAATGGCTTTGCTTCTCTTTTCTTGACTATTATTCAACCAGCATCACTCACAGTGACTTTTCTGATCTCCCATTGCAAATACAAACAGTGTGAGTCCTGTTAATTCCAGGTTCAAAGCACTCTCTGATGGAAGCATGCTCCCAGAGCACGTCTCGTCCCACACCCACGCGAAAGGGGAAGCTCTTCAAAAACTGAAAGCATCATAGTGTTATATGGAAAAAAATGCAATGCCTTAGAAACATATAGTACTTTGCTATTTATAATGCACTTTACTTATATTAATATATTAATATAATTAATATATTAACATATTAATATAATTTCATAATAACCTTGTAAGGCTTTATTATCCTCACTTTAAAAATGACAAAACTGGGGCTCAGAGAGCCAGTGTGGCTCAGCCAAGTCTCCCAGTGACTCGACCTCTGTCCACTGGATAACATCACCATCATTTCTGTCATTTTTGAGGACAGGGGGTGGCAGTACACAGTGTGGACAATGCTGTCTTCTTAAAAATCTCTCCACCAAGCAACTCCACCTTATTCTGGTTACTGTCCTGGGAACTCACATTCCAAATGAATGTCTCCCTTCCATCTGCTAAATCACCCCAGCGACTCCTTGCTGCCCAGCTCCTTCCTCCTCTGCTGACGTTGCTGCCTAATTTAGGGAGCCTCCCTGGCAGGCTGGCACGCTGCAGGAAGCCCCTGGCCGGCCTTTTTCCTCCCCCACCGTTTCCCAGGTCCCCAAATGGAACACAACTATACTCTAATCTTTCTTTGCTCTTCTGCCAACTTGCCCAGGCTCCCCCAGATGCCTCCTTACTTTAAGCAAATGCTTTTGCATTGCTCTGGGAATAGTCTAATCCTTTTCTCCTTTTTTACATATTAATGTTCTGATTTATAGCAGCAGTGTTAGGGAAAAAAAAGCAAACAAAGAAGTTCGTCTGTTGTATATTTTGAGGGGCATGAGAGGGGCTTCTGGGGTGCTGGTGATGTTCTATTTCTGGAGCTGGGTGCGGCTCACACAGGTGTGCTCACTTGGAGAAGGTTTTTTAAGATATGCACACATACTATATGGTGGTTTTCTTCTACAGGCCTGCTAGACTTCAATAAAAAAAAAAAAATTCCAACAATGGAGCAGGTAGTTTTGTGGTGGTGGTGAACAAGCTATTTCCACTCAAGTTCAAGCAAAGGCTGAATGACTCCCTGGCAAGCCTGCTGCGGAATCAGTCCCTATTCCAGAAGAAAAGCCACACCTGGATTCCTCTAAAGTCTGTTTCAACTCCGAGAGCAAAGGCTTAGAGGATGCTTCAGGGTTAACAATTCCACAGCTGTCCCAAGAAAAGACTGTTCATGAACACCTACAGCTGGAAAAGAAAAGGATCTCAGCATCCAAGCCCATCCCTTTGGGCAGCCATCTCCTAAACCTCACAGGATATTTTAAGACACCTGATTTCTAAGTCCAGGGAGGGAGACTGCATGGCCCCCTAAATTACCCTACTGCACACTTTCACCAAAAATGTATTTGCTTCTGGACAACCTTTTTTTCAAGTTTAAAGAATCAACTCTATGAGGCTGAATTCTGTTCCCTACCTTATGGCTCTTTAATCGTTAACTGCCTTAAATCCTCTAAATAGGTTACTTTCCAGGCTGGATGGAAATGCATTAGTGAATAAGAATTAACTGACATGCATACTCCTGGAGAAATCCATAAGTTTTAAGTGACTCACTGTCTCCTGGACATGCCATGGACTTTCTTGTCTCTAAGTAGGTGGATATGCTGTTCCTTACCCCGGAATGCTCTTCCTTTCTTTGGTTCCCTAGAAAAACTCTACTCATCTTTCAGGACATAGCTTGAAGGCCCCTTCCTCGATGAAACTTTTCCTGACAGCCCCATGTTGAGCAAGCAGCCCCTGCTCTAGGGTCTGGAGCATCCTGTATACACGTCTAATAACAGAATCTAGCACTTTGCACTGTGATAGGTACTTTGAGTTTTGCCGAGGCAGGCTTGGTTTCTTACTCTCATTTTAATCCCGAATGCCTGGCCCAGTGCCTGTGTACAGGAACTACTCCAGAGCATGCCTGGATGGAGGGGTCACCTTGTCAAGTGATTTATAAAGTGAAATCAACCTGTTCTCTAAATAATTGTTTGTAACGCCTCTATTCGTAATAGTCAAAATATGGAATCAACCAGAATGTCTCTCGATAGGTGAAGGGCTAAACAAACCATGGCACATCCACACTGTGAACTACTACTCAGTAATAAAAATCCAACAAGGTCACAGAAAGGTAAGATTCCATTTATGTAGCATCCTCACAGTCATTCAACTATAGAAATGAAGAACTGATTAGTGGAGGCTAAGGGTTAGGGATGGTGGGGGCTGGGTGGCGGGTGTAACTATAGAGTGGTGGCAGGAGGGAGCTCTTTGTTTGAGGGGATGAACAGTTCCGTGTCTTGCTTGCAGAAGTGCACAACTCTACACGTGTTCACAGACTTGCCACTCTGATATCCCGTTTCCATACTGCACTGTAATTGTGTACAGCGTCACCACCGGAGGAATCTGGGTTAAGGGTACATGTACTACCTTTGCAACTTCAATAATTACTTCAAAATAAAAAGTTATAATTTCAAAAAACCTGTTTCTGAGGTCCTTTCCACTCTCTGATTGAGTGTGTCCCTATGTTGCCATAATCTTTCACATTTCTTACTGCTTTACCATGTCAAAAGGCTTCCACGTAGGTTAACTGATACCATTTCAAAATCATGGCAACTCCATGACATGGCTGTTCCGATCCCCATTCTCTAGATAAGGACACCAAGGCTCTGTGCTTTGCTGAAGGGCACACAGTTGGTAAGTGGCAAAGCTTGTGCTCAAACCTGAGTCAATGAAATTTCTACAGACCTCAGTTTTCTCATCTGCAAAATAAGGGAATGTGACTGAGACGGTCTCTAAAGGTACATACGGTTATAACACCGTAAGACATGCATATTTGTCGTGCCCTAGCTTTCCTACTTTGTTGCAAAGGGGCTCACCCACCCTGCAACAGCCCAGAGGAATTAGCCTGATGTAGCTAGTGGAGTCCAAATGGAGGCATTAGACTCCCTAAATCCCCATGCTTGCAAGGCTAAGAAATGTTGAGACGAAAACCCCAATGGGCTCTTGGACCCCGTGTTTGCAGGATGCCCAGCCTCTCCAGCCAGCTTCTGCTCCTCTGCGTCTACTTCTCCCAGTCCCCATCCTCTGGGCTTCCACTGCCCCTGACCACTCACAACACTCTCTACGCCAAGGAGGTGAGATGTGAAAATGTCTTACCAGATTAGTGAAGATGTATGTGTAATAGGCTGACACCATCCCAAGTTCAGCTGCCTGCAAGGCGAAGAGAAGGAGATTAGAAAAGAAAACAAAAACCCTCTTGAAGCAACTGAGCAGCGAGGGCTCCGCGTGTCCACTCTTTGTCTGGGCTGCTGCCCTTCGGCACCAGGCAGAGTAGAACATCCTGACTGGTTCTCACGTTTCCCTCGATCTTGGACCAGGGCAGGGTCTCTCCTCCTCCCTGCTCCCTCCCAGTGCAGTGACATGCACAGTAGCTGCTGTTCCCACACACAGCACACCATGGATATAACCAGATATTACTGAAACCAAAATGACTTTTAGGGAAATGAAGCAAATAATTAAACAGACTATAATAATTATCTCCAAAACCATTAATAATACCAATGGCTAACGCCCACTGTTTCGTACGTGCCAGCCGCCATAAGGTATTCTGCATGGGTTAACTGTATGCGGTAGGCACTGTCATTCCTCCCCCAATTCCCTTTTGCAGTTGAGGAAACTGACACGACAAAAGGCGAAATAACTTGCACGAGATACATGTCTTACAAACGGGAAAGATGAGACTAAAGTCAGGTAGCCTAATGTCAGTGCTTTTAACCAACTATGCTCACCGCTGAGGACCGCGATATTGATGGAGCCACAGACACAACCCTCTTAGGGGCCGAGGCATAGATCAGAGAGTCTGTTGGCTGCAGGCAATGCCCAAATCAACTCCACCCCTGTCTAAATGCAAGTGAGACTCTTAATAAGAATATTCTCGAATCTGCAGCAACGTAGGAAATACGTAAATGATTTGCAAACTCTGGTCCTGTATTAGTAAGTAACAAGTTGCCTGTGACATGCCTCCCCCGTGATCACAGTGCAGCAGTGCGGCAGCACTCCGCAGTTGAGAACTGCCACTTCAGAGCGGTGTCCCTTTTGTCTGATCTTTGTACCCACCATCAATACTCCTAACCAACCTTCCCTGTCACTGTGCCTGGCTTTGAGTGTGACAGGTGCCATGGAAGCTGACAAGCAGATCAGGTAAATAATGAGCCCGGCTCTCTCCAGGGCCCTCATCCCTGCTGACAACTGGCTAGATTTTCATAATGTATCATGCAGCCCTGGGCCACGGGGGTGACGATTATCGAGGTGGAGGGAGGAGAAACAAGACCAGGGATGATTATATTTTCCTCCTACATAGTGTTCATCTCCAAGGAACTCAGATAACATGGTGGGTACTCTGCCCTTTCTAAAGGGCAGAAAGGCTTAGTGACAGGGGCAACAGCACTCAGGGACACAAGGCCTCCTCTATGAAGCTCCGTCTTCCTCCAAGCGAAGTTACATTTCCTCCTCCACTTCCAAGAACATGGTGTGACAGAATGACCACCCTCCATCCTGTGCCCCACCACACACACTCACCCTGTCCATGGAAGAGAACTGCCACCTCCGCCCCTGCCTAGACCAATGCAAGCCCACTGACGTGAGCCCGCTGCTTGCAGGGACGGGGTGGGGGCGGTGCTGGGAGAGGGCACAGTCAGATAGTTAAAACCCATTTTGTGAAATCTGCTGTCCTAGAGATAAAAGACAAGAGATCCTTGGTTTTTAAGGCCTGAATTCTGAGTAAACATGGAGTTTGTTGCTGGAACAGCCGCTCAATAAATTCGGGGATTACTCTGCAAATCCTCCTGAAATCAGGAGATGGCAGAGAGCTGCCAAGCTCGGGGGCCGGGCTCCCTCCCGCACACCGAGTCTCCCAGAGGCCCCGTGTGCGCTGGGCCCACTCAGCTTCCCACACGGAGTCCATCCTTGCCGAGGCCCCGGAAAGCCCTGTGAGCCCCCCTGGTAGGAGGATTATGGAGCCCCAGGAAGCATGAGGACAGAGCCTGCCTGGGCCTCTTGGAAGTCAGATGGGAACAAAGGGAACAGGCTTTCCCGAAGCCCAGCTGCTCATGGATCAGTTTGGCCCCAAGGTCACAGGAGCTGGGGCAGAGTGGAGGGACCGGGAAAGACAGGCACGGAGCACTCAACACAACCGTTTGCTAATCACGATCACTAGGGGTGGAGCTTCCTTGAAAAGGACGGCCACAAAAAAACAAAACAAAAAAACCCACAGTGCTTTTAATGAAAACACCGAGTATTGGCAAGGGTGCTAAAAGATACCTATATGCTGCTGGTGAGAGTGTAAACTCTCACAGCCTCTGCCAGGCAATCTGGTAAATCATATCAAAATCCTTAAAAGCATGCATATCTTTAACTCAGTAATTTCACTTCTAGAAATTTATGATAAGGAAATATTCATGAATGTGCATAAAGATTTATGTACAAAGATGTGCACCCCAGCATTATTTATTACAGCAAAAGATTGGAAACAACCTGTGTCTCCAACAATAAAAGGATGGTTAAATAAATTATGGGACATCTGTATGATAGGAAATGATACAGCCATTAAAATATTTGTAGAAAAATGTTTAATGACACGGGGAAGGTGCATGGCATAGAATTAGAAAAGCAGCTTACAGAAAAGTTTGTGCAGCGTGATAATAATTTTGGAAAAAAATTCGTCTATAAAGCAGAAAGAGTGGACATCAAAATTTAATAGCGGTTAGCTCTGGGTGATGGGATTGTAAATAATTTTTATTTTCTTCTATGTGCTTTTCTGTACTTTCCAAAATTTCAACAATGAACTAGTCATATTATTGGGGGTATAGAACTCAGCCT
The DNA here is from genome assembly GCA_963575035.1 of Avahi laniger. NCBI lineage: Eukaryota > Metazoa > Chordata > Mammalia > Primates > Indriidae > Avahi > Avahi laniger. Next base: position 25,714 of record CAUYSK010001523.1, on the reverse strand, counting down.
CACATGCTGGGAATACGCCATGGGATATTCCTGGGCATGGGGCTGCCCCCCAAAGGCTCCTACCTGGAGGCTGTTTAGGCAGGCTCCAGCTACCCGTAGGGAACTGAGCGTCCGAACCGCCCTCCACAATGGGGCTGCAGGGACATCTGTCTGCTAAGCTGAAGCTCTCACTCCCTGTTCCCCACATTCCCTAAGGAGGACCCCTCAGCCTGTACCTCTCCTCCCCTCAAACTTAGAGGAGCTTTTCCATCCTTAATGACTTCATTGATCATAGCTCCAGGCACGAGAGGAGAAAAAGGAAGAAACGAGAAAAATCCTGTGTTTGGATGTGTGTGTATGTGTGACCGAGAGAGTGTATGAGTTGGGTATACACACACAGACGTGGCTTTGGAGCTCTGGAAAATTACTATAGCAACGGGCTGAAGGGACAGCCTTCAGTACTGAGAGAACTCATTCAAATCTCTTATTAACTCTGAGACAAAAACTAGCTGGGGATGGGAGGCTGGGAGGAGGGAGGGGGAGGGCGGGAGAGGAACAGACAATCATCCCAGTGTCTGCTGGGCTCCTTGCAGCTTGGCAGAGGTTAACGAGGCCTCGCTCCCCCAGTGGAAGATGGCAGGTTGCGTTTAAATGTGCAATTAAAATGGCATTAGAAGAGGCCAGAGCGCCTGGAGAGGTTGGGGGAGCTGCCGAGGAGCCTGGAAGCAGGGTCTGCTCTCTCTGAGGTGCATGCCTGGCCCAGCCACCAGCCCAGGAACTGGCGCCAGGTAACCGGAGACTGTCCAGCTATTTCCAGCTGTTTGTCCCATGTGAGCCCAGGCACCGGACTTCTCTCTCTCTCTCTGTCTCTCTCGGATTGGCCTCACAGAGTCCTAGTTCCCACGTGCCTATATTCGAATCCGGGGGCTGGCACCCTGCCCCTCTGTCTCTGGGAGTGCAGGAGAAACTGCCTGGTTCGCAGGTAAGACAGAACTGCTCAGGCTCGGCTCTGCCCCTCACAGGGCTGGGCCTTGGACAAGTCTCTTCACCTCCCAGCGGGAAGCTATCATACCTACCTCACGTCATCACTGGGCGTTTTACACCCGGAAATTACACAGAAGTACTTGGCAACTGTGTGCACCGTGTCAGGATTGAAGACAGAGATGATGTTCGGCAACACGCACTGGCGCAACTGTCCTGGTTGTCGAAATGTGGAAACACTTCTACACTGCTTGGCAAACGGCCTCTGCCCGAGCCCCTCGGGCACCCCACCCGCACCCTAGCCCCTCCCAGGACCCCGTGGACTTTCTGCAGAGCCCCTGGCAGGATCTGACTTTGGCTGGTGTCTCTGTTGTCTGCTGCCCTGATGCCCTGGGTGCTGAATAAATTTACAACATCACCATCACCCTGCTTTCTCCTTTCAGCTGTCAGGAACCGTTCGTTGAAACGGAAGCACAGAGAGAGGTTGGTCAGGGTTCAGGTCCAGCCCAGGGCTGCTTCGGCCATCCTCAGGAGGACACGCAAGGCAAGGACAGGGAGAGCAGGCGCTCGGGGAAGAGGGGGCAAGGGAGGGAAGGAGGCTCAGCACCCACCAGCACCCGCAGCCCGGCTCGCACCTTCAGGAGGATGGTGTGGGACATGGAGGCGTTGGCGTGGATGATGATGGTGGCAGTCTTGTCGTCCCGGATCTCCTTCAGGAGTGGGGTGGGGTCCCGGGTGTCATCCAGCATCCGGACGGAGAGTGTGTCCTTGGAGATGAGGAATTGCCGGAGCAACTTCTCTAGGTTTAAAAGGCCTGGAGGGGAGAGAGGATGAAGCCCTGAGGCTCCGTAGAGCCGCCTCAAGGGCCACCTGGGCAAAAACAGGACACGCGGAAGCTTGGGCTGTACACAGGGTCGTGTCTGGTCCCACGGCTGGTGCTAGGGAGCTGCTTCTTAACTGAGCAGGTTTCTTGGCCATCTAGAATAAAAGAGCCCCCATTAGCTCCCCAGCCGCCTTGGGAATACTCTTCTAAGGTGGAGCAGGAAGCTTCCAAGGTGGAATGAGGGAATCCCTGCCCTCCTCATGGTCCTCGGGTGTAGGACACACAGTGGCCAAGATCTGGGGTCAGAGACCACCAGGCTCATATATCTTTCCCCAATTCCAGGACCTTTTCATGGGGCCAGTTGTCTTGGCCTCAGTTTCCTCATCTGAGAAGTGGAAATGGTAACAGCAGTCAGCTCGCAGGTCTGTGTTAAGGGTTAGAAAAGGTCACGTGTAACTTAGGCCTGAGACTCGGACACGGGGCACTCTACAGATGTTACACCAGGCTCTATAAAAGCCTTTGTGTTCATTTTGGAGGTGGGAGATCTTCAAGGTCCCAGGACCCAGAAAGCAGGTCTAGCAAAACCCTTTGAACTCCTCACAGGCCTGTGGCTGCATTAAGACAAGCAGGTATTATGATCATGAAAAAACAGGCTTTGAACTGCACTCCGGCAGCAAGAATCTGGGTGCGCCCAGAACAAAATGAAAAACCGGGGCTGTGTGCTAGAAACTCCCGCGTCCCTCCTCCACCCTTAGCTGTTTGCTGCCTGGGGGCCGTGGTGGGAGGAGGGGCTCCAGAACGATGTCACTGAGACGAGGGGTCTTAATTCTGCCTTGTTTCTGAAAATATAGGCAGGGGAGGGCATGGAGTCGGGGGAGGCAGTGGTCTCAATTCCAAGGGAAAGAGACATGCAGGCATTTGCTCCCAAAAGCAATGACAAGAGTAACATTTATCGAACGTTTATTGTGTTCCAGCTAATGCTCTAAAAATTTTACATGGCTTATCTCATGTAAGTCCTCACAACAATCCTATAAAGTGTTATAATCCCCAGTACAGAGGAGAAAAGGAGGTAGGGAGGACGAACAATTTGCCTCACACACGCGATGGCAAGCAAAGGGTTGATTTTCTAAGCAGTCCAAGGTCCCGTGCTGCCAGTCTGTACGGACTGACTGGGTAGTCAATTCGGGAAGTCTTGACTACAACCCTGAAAGACTCTGCCCTGCACAAGTTACGCACCATCCTGACCCTCAAACATTAGAAGGTCACTGAGAGGGAGCCCTAAAGAGCATCACATCCCCCTCCTGATGTTGTAGACAGGTGACACTACTTGCCCAGCACACAGACACAGAAACACAGCTGTGAACAGAATTCGGGTCTCTGTTTTCTGATCTCCATCCAATCCTCTTCCCATGAGACCAGGCTGCTTCTAAGGACAAACTCAGCAGGAAGCAGCAGGCACCATGCCCAGGGAGGCCCAGGGACACACGTCTCAGGACTTAGGGGAGGGAAGCCTACATTTGGTGTATTTTCTTAACGAGAAGGAGAAACTAGCAGGGTTGGAGCCCAAGGGCCTGGCGTGATGGAGACAGGAGCTCTGGGAAGGTGCTGCCAACCCCTGTCTTCCTGTCACCTGTTTGGAGAAGGCTTTCCAGGGAACTGAAGGCTGCAGCAGATCAGGGAGAAGCCCTGGGAGGGCGTGTTATTTACAAAGAAGGTTCAGACACAGCCCAGCTGTGCAAGCCACAGCACGGGGCTCACCTTGCCTCCCTTCCCCAACACAGTTTCAACAGAGACTCATAAGATCACCACCATCTGTGTCTCTCACAGCCCCGCACCGCCAGCCCCCACCAACAGTGGCACCCACGTTGCTGGGCTACTTCCTGCCAGCGCTGATCCAGAAGATCTGGATTCATGCTCAGGGTCAGCACCCCTCCCCCGGCTATGTGACCTTGAGAAGTCATCTAACCTCTTTGAGGCTCCATTCGTCATCTGCAAAATGGGTGTAAGAGGGCGAGAACTCAGTGAGATCACAGGAGAACCACGCTGGGAAGGGGATGTGCTGTCTCGATGTCACTTCTCCTGTATTCACTTACACCCCACGCGCACCAAGGGCAGGCGTGGTGAGGCAGATGAAGTCAGGGAAGAACACGCCTGTTCAGCCAACTCTCACTGGCACGTCCTAAGTGCCAGGCACTGTGTAGACAGGACATCGGGCAGAGAAGATGGATCACATACAGTCCCTGCCCTCAGGAGCTCAGGGTCCAGACACTTGCAGCTAAGTGGATGCTGACGTTCAAATTACATTCCTATTTTGTTTGGCAACTTGAATTAATCCGTTTTTTTTTTTTAATGTGGCATCCTCATTTCGTCCCATGTGTAAATGGAGAGAACATCCACCACATCCTCCTCAGAGACGACGTGAAAAGCTAACTCCCACCTGGACAAAGGTCTGAGCACCTCATCCAAAGACACTCCAACAAGGGGTGAAGGGAGGCCGCAGAGCTGGTGCCCCCGGAGTCTCGGGATCCCCCCCGACCCGACCCGCAGCTGGAGGGGCTGAGCGAGGGAGGGGCGGCGGGGCGAACCCCCTGGGTCCTGGAATGGAGCGTGGAGGATCTTTAGAATCTGGCTGGAAAAGATGCCAAATCCCCTGGGATTCTTCAGAACGGCAATGAAATTCAGTGGGACGAGACAGGAAAGCCCGGGAATGACAGTAGGGTTATGCACAGCACGGCGATTCCTGGCAAAGGGGGCCTGGCAGGTGTGCTGAGCTCCCAAGGAAAGAGGGCCCCCCAGGCATCAGATAAACTGGGGACCCTGCTCTAATCATTCCCCAGCCTGCTACCCCTTGGGGTGCTCTGCTGCCCTTTAAACAAAGAACAGCATTGTTCCGCTGTGCCGGCCGCCGCACTCCGTGTGCCGAGAGGCGGGGCGGCGACGGGGAGGGGAGGCGCATCCCACCCAGAACCGCCTGTCGGCGAGTCATTCCTTGTCCCAGCCTGGCAGCACGGCACAGCGCGAAGAGCCCAGTGTTGGGACGTGAACGGCAGCTCCGACCGCTAGGTAGGTTAGGATGGCAACTCCCCATCCCGCTGCACCCGGCGTCCTCGGCTGGGAAGTGAGGAGAGTGACTGCCTTGCAGGGTCATCAAGAGGATGTCAAGTACACAGACGGTGCTGTCAAACGGGGCTTAACAAATCTCGTTTCCCACTCACTCTCCCGCTGCTCTTCCCCCCATGCCCTCCCCTAAACCCTCTCTCCATTCTCCAGCCTTCACCCCCTTGTCCCTTCTCCCAACTCCTACGGGATTTATGGTCCAACCCACAGAATATAGCCTTGGTTTTAAACCACACAAAATACTTGATAACAAATACGTATGTAAGTGCATTTGTGTGGGTGTATATGTATTATATATATTTTTGAGACAGTCTCGCTCTGTTTATGTATATATGTTTATAATATATAATGTGCTCAGGAATTATTTCAGTGCTAGGTAGGGATCCCATTTCGAACTTCTCTGCACATCCCTGTGCAGGCAGGGTGTACAGCGCTTGCTGGACTGGACTGATCTCGAGACTATAGGGAAGGAAAGAGACTCTGTACCCTAAGAGAGGAGCAGCAGTGCCAGGTGGGAACTGTCACCATGTCACTTGAGGAGCAGAAGAAGGAGGGCTGTCGCAAGGCAGACTTGCTCTTGGCAGCCTCAAGGACTACACCCAGGAGCATTGGGGGATGGAAGTCACAGGGAGACAGACTCCAGCTCAATGTGAAGAAGAACACTTCCTTTGTGATGTGGTGGGCCGCACATGAGGTAGTGAGTTCCCCGTCACTGGAGGTAGTCAAAGAAAGACTGAAGCCCCTCTTGAGAATCATTGCAGAGGGAGTTAAACTAGTAGATGGAAAGTTGCACTAGAAAATCGATGATTTCTTTCCAGCCCAGAGATCCTCTAATTTTATGAATCAGAAGAGGATACTTTTTAATTCTAGTCAGTGGAAGAAATTTGCAGAGCAAGTGTGGTTTAGTTACATGAAGAATATTAGGAGTTTCTGAGTGCAGTTTGACAATTTCCTATTGTCATTCTCCTTACCTCTATCTGTGGATTTAGCAAATGCAGTTGCCACCAGAGGGGTTAGAAGCAGCTCGCTTCCCTTGAACCTCCTCCTCCTCCACTCCAACCCCCTCTCCTGGGGGAGCCCTGGCCCAGCAGCGGCTCTGCCTGCCAAGTCTAAGGCTGGGAGGGACCTGGGGAACCTATTAGTCTGGCTCAGGATGCAGCGGGATGGATCGATGAGCGACTCGGTGGGCAGGCTGTTCTGGGAGGGAGGAGGGAGGCTGCTTCTGCAACTGGAAAGCAGGGGGCCCGGAGGGGTGGGAGGACGATGGTGAGGCCAGGGCTGGACACAGATGTGGGACAAGGACACAAACATCTAAGTGTTGGGTCTGCAGGGGACACAGAGCACCCTTGTATCAAAAAATAATAATAATAATAAAGAAAACATCTATTTCACCTGGCCTCCTTCCCCCTCTACTGGCTAATTCCCTGGGCTTAACGCTTTGGCCCGCGAAAACGCTAATACTCCCAGGAGGACCAGCACTTTTAAATCCTGTGGGAAGCAGCTCATGCAATATTCACCTTGGAGGACCGTGGTGAGGATTTCATGAGATAACAGGAATTTGATCTGGTGCACAGTGCCCTACACCTGGAAGCCTCGTACCCCTCCCCTTGCCAGGTGGCCATGCCTCAGCGTCTACGGTTGTCAGACTCTTCCGCGGAGCAAATTCTGACCAGAGATGGGGGATGAAGGTCCAAGATATTACCAGACAGGGAGGGGCATGAAACAAGTTCAAGTTCTAGAACAATACGTTTTGCCTGTGTCTGGATTTTGTCCTATCCCACACCTGAACTTGGCCCCAGGAACAGGCAGGGAGGGGAGAGCAGCGGGCAGGAGGAGAGGGGATCGAGGCGCGGGCTGAGGCTTCTTGCTCACAGGAGGCCCCCTGGGCATTGAGGCTGTCCCTTCGGTGACGGAAGGACTGGAGTGGGAAGCCCCTGGCCTCTACAGGCTTGTTGGCCTCCTGATTGCGGGTGTGCGGCTCCGGCTTGGGCCTCAGCAGCTGGGGCGCGGCAGCCATCCCCGCCCTGAGAATAACCTCCAGTATTTCCTCAGCTCCTTCTCACACACAGAGGATCTAGTCCTCACAACTGTCCTGGTAGGAATTGTTATTATTCCTACTAATAATATTAATTATTATTATTATTATTAGCTGCGTACAGATATAGTCACGGAGGCGGGAGACATTCAGTAACTGAGATCGCAGAGTCAGGGGCCCTGGGACAGGCCAGGGTCCCTCATTTGTGTCTCTTCCCCAGGGTTAGGAGAGGCTAAGAGAGAAGGTAGCAAGAATCATGTGACCTGAAGACGGACTTAATCTCTTTCCTTCGTGCACATAACGAGAATATTAATATAGCCCATCTTAGATGGTTATCACGAGTTATACGGTTTAAATAAGAGAATTTAAAATGTAAATAAGATTGTATAAAAACTCTAAGCACACTGTTCGGCACACACTAGTGCCCAATAATGGGAGCACTGTGACCTTCCCAGTGTCAGCACACAAACCCAGGGTTACTTTGGGGACATTATGAGCAAAAGACCTCCCAGAGCGCCTCCTGGGGGCAGCGCGGGGAAGGCCCACTGCTGCTCCGTTACTCTCCGGGGCCCTGGGTATCATTCCCTACTCCCCATCCTCCACCCCCACTGCGTTGACCAGAGCTGCAGCATGAAATAACAGCGATTAAATGCGTATCATGTTCTGAGCCCAGTTACTATCCCATCAATTAACCCAACAGGCCTTATTACCCCGGCTTACGCAGGAGGAAATTAAGACTCAGAGAGGTGGAGTGACCTGCTCAACAGCTCCTACGCGGTGGAGCAGCTTGGTTTGACTCCAGAGCTTGTTTTAAGACAGAGTCTCGCTCTGGTGCCTGGGCTAGAGTGCAGTGGCGTCATCAGAGCTCTCCAGCATCCTGCCTTTCTCTCCTGTAGGGCTTCCCCCCCAGGATAGGAACTGCCTGGAGATCAAAGTCTGCTTCTCCCCAGCAGCCTGGGCCGTGCTCAGTGAACACAGGGCAGGAAGGTCCTGGCCTGGCCTCTTTCAAAAGGGATCCAAGAAACGAAGGCTAGGAAGACTTGGCGTGCCAAGCACTTCCTCGGTGTGGACACTGCGTTGTCCACTCTGCATGGCTGTCCTGTTTAATCCCCTCGGCCATCCCAGGAGGGGGGAGGTTTCATTATCCCCATTTTATAGATGAGACAACAGAGGGTAGAGAGAGGTTAAGTCACTGTCCCAAGATCACACAGGTAGTAGATAAGTGGCAGAAGACATGGAGACATAAGACACGTAACCACAAAAAAGATATTAAAATACTTAGGAAGAAACATCAAAGCAAGCATTAAAAGAAAAAAAAATTAGCCATGTACAAAGCTACCTGGGAAACATGCAGCATTTTATACTTGTGGCTCTGGGTCCATCGTGAGAGTCCCAGCAGGTAGCTCAGTAGCAGGGCTGGCTGGTCTGACCAGTGGGCCCCGGGGACCAGAGTGGGGAGCCCCAACTCTCCTTGGAAGCCCCCAAACAGCCCATCCCTCAGGCTGCGTGCGGATACCCAGGATGGCCTCGCCTGCGCCGCCCGCCACATCTCTCCCAGCCTCATCAGAAACGGGCGCTTGCAGATGTTCCGATTTTTTTCCCCATTAAAGAAAAATAATGTAATTCACAATATATCTCTACTTGGTCCAAAACCTGCTTATTAAAAATCTACTTTTGGGGAACAGAAGAACAAGTGGCATGATTCCCCGTGGAATGATCTCCGTTACGCCTAATTTTGATGGCTGGAAAATAGAATTACATTCTGCTCCTAATTCTACTTGCGGTGTCTCTCGGCCCTGCATTAATAAGGAAGATGGAAGAGTGTCTCCTTCAGAGCCCTGAGCTGCTTTTCCCTTCAGTCCCTCATTTCCTCATCCTTTGATTAGATTTTTAATCCTCTTTGCCCTTGAACTTCTCCTGCTCTGCTCCACCTTCCTTCCCCGGGGCCTTGGTGGGCAGGGACCAGAGTCCCCCGGCAGCCCCAGTGGGCAGGTTTGAGCAGAGCAGCGCTGTGTGGCTGCCGCGTCCCACCTGGCTGTGGGCCCGCCCTGATGAGCCTGCGCAGGTGCATGTTCTCCAGAGCCCTGTCTGTGCTCAGCCATCCTGCACCCCTGCTTGAGGGAACCGGGGGACTCGCTGCTCCAGAGAGATCTCTGCCCTTCACAGGACACTGTTCCTGCCGGGCAGGGCCCACCCCAACCGCTGCTCTGGGGCTGTTTGTGAAGACCCTGAGGGCTGGGAGGGGGCCATGAAGGACCAAAGTCTTGGCTTTGTATGTCCCAGCTGTGTGACCAGAAATCCCTCAACAGCTCCAAGACTCTGTTTTCTCAGCTCTAGAATGACTGAGGGGAAGGAAGGTAAAATGGAAAAACATAAGCGAAAGTGCTTTGCCATCTGCAAGGAACTGTCTGAATGTCAAGGAATGTCATAGTTCTAATGGAAAGAGCCCTGGGCTGGGAAGCAACAGTATTAGCATAGTGCTTAGTGCATAGTAGATGCTTAACAAACATCTGAGCGACTTACTTCCCAAAGCTCAATAAAGAACTGAAGCAGAGGAAACAGGGTGCAGCTGCACAGGAAGAAGTCTCCCTCATCCACTACTCAAGGGTCTCTGCTTCCTTCCTTAGCCTCTCTTTCCAACTTTTTTTTCTTTTTGAGACAGGGTCTCACCCAGGGCTAGAGTGCAGTGGGGTCATAATAGCTTACAGCAACCTCAGACTCCTGGGCTCAAGTGATCCTCCTGCCTCAGCCTTCTGAGTATCTGGGACTGCAGGCATGCGCCACCATGCCCAGATAATTTTTCTGTTTTTGTAGAGACGGGGTCTCACTTGTGTTGAGGCTGGTCTTGAACTCTTAGCCTCAAGCGATCCTCCCACCTTGGCCTCCCAGTGTGCTAGGATTGCAGGCGTGAGCCACCAGGCCCACCCTCTTTCCATCTTTAACCTGTATCAACGCTAGGCTCCGACCAATTCTCCCTCGGCACATCAGATTTCTGCTTCCCCCAGCTTCTCATCTGGCATGCCTTTCTCTCTTCTCCATTTTTCTAAATCTTTTTCATCCTCCAAGATCCACTTGAAGCCCTGCTTGGATCCTGAAGCCTTTCCCAGCATCCCTGTGCTCAGGGACCTCTTCCTGACTAGCCACACTGCACGTTTGACACTGAGTATAAATCACTCTGTGCCTTGTCACACTGGTGGCAGGGCCATAGCGAGAAGATACAGGCCTCTGGAAAGAGCTTTCATCTTGTAGTGAAAAGACCTGTATTTGAGTTTGGGCCCTGCTGTATTTGAGGGTCACAGTTGTATGACCTTGGGCAAGTCACTTCACCTCCTGGAATCTCAACGTTGGAGTGGGGAATTTCGACACCTCCAAACCCACTGGGTGGTTGTAACAGAGCTGGGACTCAGTTACTTTGTTTCTTGGGTAGCACAGAGTAAATACTCAATACATCTGTGTTGAATAATAAATGAATTCATGCACATGTGGAGGCAGCAAGGTGCAAAGGTCTGGTAAAGTCGGTGGTTGTGACCCCTGACAGGGAGGTGGCTTTTGTATTTGGAGGCTGTGGGATTCCAGGATGGAGGAAGGACTTAAGAACACAGAGCAGTTCTAAGGAGCCACAGAAAGGAGCCCTAAGCGAAGATGGAAGTCTTGCAGTGCAGCCCACAGAGACCTGAAGGGTAAGACCTGGACGGGTGAGCTACGTGGGACACAGATGCTGGGGGCTCGGGCACTGGGTTCCAGGGGCAGCCAGTGGCCAGCACCTGTCTGACCGCATGTGGGTACGCAGCTAGCGCCGGGAGCACACAGATGCACAGATGCTGGAAGGTGCTGGCTTAAATTAGCTAAATCTCATAAACACTAAATTTGTGTCACAAATTGTCTGACAGTCACAGAAAATGCATTTCCAACCCCTGCATTTGCAAATAAATGCTTTATTAGGAATTGATCCTGGACCTTGTTCCATCAGCAAAACCTGCTGTCCAGGGGAAGAAGCTCTTCAACCCATCAAGTACAAATTCATCCAATTTTATATTTTCCCTCTCTCCCTTTCTTTTCGTATCTCCTTAACAATGAGGCTGAAAATGTAGGAATTGAGTTCGCAGATGCAAAAAGGCTTGGCAGCTGGCCAGCTCCCTGTAACCCAGTTCCTCTCTGTTCTGCTCAAGCCCAGGAGTCCTGGCAAGGGTGCTCCTAGACATACTCTCCGTCTCTCTCTCTCTCTCTCACACACACACACGCAGACAATGCCCAAGGACACAGGCGGGTGGGAATGCCCATACCTGCTGCCCTGTGATCTAAGGGAAGCCAAATCACACAGCAGAACCTCGGATTCGAACCCAAGTCTGCAGACTCGAGTCCTTCCCCAACCCCTCTCTAGGATGTGCGGATTCAAGGGGACGTCTAAGGGCTCCACACTACTGGGGTGCTAGTGGGCAGTGCTGCAGCCGGGGGCACCGGGAGTCGGGGGAAATCAACAAGCCCGGCCTGTCTGGGGCAGAGCCAGCCTGGGAAACTTACATTCTGCTTTGGCACAGATGAGGCAGGCGGTGGTGCAGTTGAAGAAGTTCAGGATCCCAGCCACAGCCACGCTGATGTCGGTGTTGCTGGGGTGGAGGTTCAGGGTTGTGAATCTCTGGAACTGGAACTTGACAAACTCCTCTGGGGCCACTTTGAAATGAGGGACCTGCCAGAAGGAGCAGAACATGGGCCGCAGGGAGGATCCAGGCGAGTGAGAAAGAAAGAAAGAGTGTTGAGTGAGCCAAGCTGCAGAGGGTGGATTCTTCTCTGTCACACCTTTGCCACACGCCACTGGGAGACGGCGCTGGCAGGACCCAGGGCACCTACTCCATGGGATGAGACACGATGATATCCCTGATGACATTTCCGATCGGAAGAGCCGGGAAGGAAAACCATTTGGCCAGAAGCCCGGACCAGTGGATTGTGGGTCTGGCAGGTGGGGCCTGTGGCCCCGAGAAAGCAAAAGAATAGGTCTCTATTCTCAGAGGAGCTGCTGGCTGCTGGGCAGCGAGACAGATGGCTCTCGAAAGCATGATCCTTATATTTTATTTGTAGTTAATAAGTCAGAGCAGAGATGGCAGAAAGAGAAAAATGTTGCACTGGGGACTAACAGAGGAGGCCCGCCAGCCCGGCCAACAGGTATATAAACCAGCTCCCAACAGACTTCCTGCACGAGTGCCCAGGGAGAGGAAGGGGGCAGTGAGGGGCTCCTCCGTAGGCATGCCTGCGGGGAGGAAGCGCCGCAGGTGAGAAACCGTCTAGAGAACCCCGTAATGGAGCCAGGTAAATGAATACCTGCTCTGGCTTCATTAGGACGGTCGGCTTCCCCCTGTGTCAACTTCGCTCTGCATCTATTATCGGCATTTCCAGGAGGCACTGCCCTGCCTTCCTCTCCCAGGAAAACAGACATGAAGAGGCTGTGATGGCTGCTTTATCGGCGGCTTAGGCTATTTGGCAAGTAACAGGGAAGTTAAAACATAATCAGCTGCCGTCCACCTTGATTTTATTCTGCCACCCTCAGCTCTGGTACCCAGAGCTGGGAGAGCTGAAGCAGAGCATGGGTTTGTACTGATGTTAAAGCAAGTGAGATTGAGGGTGGACAGCAGGAAGAACTTCTGGTGCTGAGTGGGTTTTCTTCTAGAATGGATTATTCAGAAACGATTGCAGAAGTTTTCTTTGCTTGGCCTGGCCCAGAGGTTATCTTGCCAGGAGTCTGGGAGGATGTTGGGGTGATCTCTGTAGGACTCTGCCATCTTATCCTTTTAAGTTTCTAGATGTCAGTCAGCCAGAGACCACAGCTCCTCTGAGATTGAGATGGGAGGAGGGTAAATATTCAGCAGAAACTAGGGAGAAAATTCCTGAATTCAACTGGGATTAGCCCTTGAACCACAGAGAGAGGGCAAGCAATATTTTTCGGCAGAGATGGAAAAGTGTGGAATTGGGGAGAGCCTGGTAAGTTATGAAAGATGATTCTAAGAGTAAAGTTGACCAGGCGCATGTCATAAGGGGTCTTTCTTCCTACTTGTATTTTGCACCCCATCTCTGACCAAGGTCTTCCCTGTGTAGCCAGCCAGCCTGCCGGGTTCCACTGGCAGCTAACCAGGTAGAGCACTGCCCGCGAGCACCCCCGGTAGCGTGGAGCCCTTAGACATCCTCGGAAATGCGCAGATCCTGGGGATGGGCTGGGGAAGGACTCAGGAAGGTGATGGACAAGTGGGTTTGGAGTCTGCAGACTTGGGTTTGCAGCCAAGTTCTGCTGTGTGATTGGGGGGAAATGGCTTAACCTGTCTAAACTTCATAAAAATGGAGATAACCATTGTGCTTCTTAGCACTGTGGGAGGATAAAATGAGAACCTGTGTGTAAAATACGAAATAGCTCAGTACTTAATGTAGCACGTGCTCAGGCAGAGCCCTTTCTCCTACCCTTTCTCTCCCTCCACAAATACAGATGCTCCCAGGAAGCTCCGGGGCTGAAGGTTGAGGGGTCCCCTAGGAGGGGGCGCTGGAGGGAGCCTCTAGCCCATCGCCACCCTGAGGGCTGCTGGGGACACAGCAGCTGCTCTGCGGGGCCCAGGCAGGCAGGGCCCAGCCTGTCTTGCTGGTCCTCTCTCTGGGACAAAGACCAATCTATACTGGATTCGCGACTGCAGATGTATCCCAGGGAGTCACTGTGGAGGTGTGTGGGGGACAAGGAGGTGAGCAGAACAGAGTGGGGAGCAGCGAGGCAGAAAGCAGTCAGCCGCAGCATTTAAAGGAGTGGGCTCCTCGGTGAGAACTCCATTGCTTCTCCCTGGGGCTGGGGGGAGTCGGCGTAAGGCAGTTCAGCCTCATAAAATATTAAAAGAAATGCATCATCTGAATGGAGAGGAAAGGCTGCTCCAGCAGAAACACGACCGCACAAAGACGGGGAATGGCCCGGCCGCTCCGTGGCACTCCGGCAGGGGTGGCGGGATGCAGGAGACAGGGCCCGGCCTCTGGCCTGAAATGCCAGAAGGGCTTCGGAGACGTGTTGGTGCAGAAGAAACACCCACTGAACCCCAGAGGAGGCCACGCTGGAGTGGGGGTTAGGGGGGCTGTGAGGCACAGTGAAGAGTGGGGGGAAGGGGAAAAGAAAAGGAGGGGGCAGAAGAGAGGAAACGGGCAGCTGAAGTCTTGGCAAACCCCATGTGGTGAAGGTCAGGGCCACTGCTGGAATAACAACCTGCCACCGAGCTGTTTCTTGGACAGGCAAGAAAGATTTAAGTGACACATGGGCTCTAACTTTCTGGGCAGAGGTCTGGGAGGGACAGAAGCTGCTTTGTGGCCTGGTCCTGGCCCCAGAGCTGTCTTTGAGGATGTCCGAGGGGACAGGGGGTGGGGAGTTGTTTGCCTGACCCAGCCCGCAGCAGGAAGGCCCGGGTGGGGGTGGGGTGGGGGGTCTGGGAGCAGCCCGGCTACCGCAGGAGCAAGGCCACCGCAGACTTGTCCGTGCGGATAACATTTCTGAGAGTGGGCTCATAGAATAGGGAAGATATATCTTCTGCCTGAAGCCTCAGGGACTCACCGAGCCCTCCGATCATAGGAGACAGTTGTGGCATCACGGAGGTAGGGTCCAAGGGGGCCTTGGGTGGGCAGGAGCCTGTCTGCTGCTCCTCTGCCTCCGCGGGGGCAGCTTGTTGAAGAGGCATCCAGTCTGCCCCGCAGAGGGTGCGCCACCCTGTTTCTAAGAATTGGATTCTCCTAAGACGGAAGCTTCCGGAAGGCTGAGCCTCCAGGCCTCTAGAGCACAGGCAAGATGGATGCTTCCTCCCGTGTCCCACCCCGGCCACACCCCTGACCTCAAGCCTCACCACCAAGCTCCTGCCCCCTAAGGACCCCCTGTCTCCCAGGGGTATGTGGAAGAGGAAGGGCCGATGGGCTGCAGGAAGGACCAGGAAAGATGCCAGCACTAGACAGAATCTCTCGAGTTCTGAGTTTGTCTTTTCCAAGGAAAAAAGAGGGGACAGCTGACAGAATAGGGAGGGGGCAGTTACTCTGCGACTTGTCCCCCCTCCCATTCCTTCTCCCATGGACCTAGAACGAGAGGAAACGGACTCGACATTCTGCAGGTAGAGGCTCAGTTAGAGCCACAGCTGAGGGAGAACGTGCTGCTTGAAGAGGTAAACACTGGCACCGGTGAATGAGGAAGAAAGCAAAATAAAATCTCCTTTCTAGAGAACATATAAAGCAGAGGCTGTCAAAATTTATTTTAGCAATAAAATGTAGCAAGGTCTTCCCCTAAAGGCCTTCTTCCCTAGGATCCCACTCTATAAACAGACAACCACGGAGCTGCTCACTGGGTATGAGTGTGGACACTCCGACTTCTGCCTTCTTGACCTCCCCGGACCATCACCCTCCCCAGCCTCCCCCTCGACCCACCACCACCAAGAGGCCACTGGTGACACCGCCATGGGACCCTAAGACTCGGAGGTGCTCAGCTTGAAACGCCTGCTGTCAAACACCTCCTCGGAGAACCCTCCATCCAAACATCCTGGATCAAAGTCAGTGCTCAGCAAAGGACCAATTCTTCTGTATTTGTGTTGATGTTGTTGTTATTAATAGCAACAACCCTGCCTTGATGGGCTCTTTCAGCCCTTAAGAATCAACCCTATCGTGGGGCCCTGGACACAAGCTCCAGCCCGCAGATAATCCCCCAACCCAGCCCCACACTCACCTCCTTCTCCCCACAGATGTTGCTGATGATGGAGCTGGAGGCTGGGCTGGACGATGGTCCCAGGACAGCGACCACCCCCTTGGGGAGGATCTGACACACTGCAGCAGCGGCAGGGCAGGAAAGGAAGCAAGGTGCTCATCAGGTCGGGCTCCGGCCGCGGCCGTGAGCACGCTGGTCTTCGCCGGCTGCCCCTCACCTCCTGCCCACCCCCTGCCCTGCCTCTCCAGCCCACCCCAACCCAGTGTCTTGCCTTCTCCCCCCTCGACTCCTGGGCTCCAGGACAGTTTTATTGGAGTTTATGGACAGTATTAAATGAGGAAATGACCCAGGTTATGACAACATACGGCCACAGCCAACAGGGGATATAAATTGTCAGGGCTGTCACCGAAGGACGGAGGCCGATGGAGAAACCTGCAGATTCCATCCCCCGGCCCGGCCTGGCCTGCAGTGTGGTGTGGGGGCTGCCCTGGGCGTGGCTGCTGCAGGGGCTGGGGGCCCAGCGCACAGAGGGGCGGCCCAGTATATGATCTCTTAGGGCCCCCAGTATAGAGAGAGTCTGGGAGGAGGAAAGGCAGACAGGCAGGGGGACAGAGGGTGGTGAGGATGATGCAGACACAGAGTAGAAAGCAGACGCAGCCAAGGTCAACGGGAGTGGGAGAGAGAGTAGGAATAGGAAAGAAAATGGGAGTCAGAGAGGGAGTTCCATTTGTCAGCATACCCTCGGTTCCCCTCGCCCAGAGCCTGGTACGTTCCCTTTCCGATCCTGTACAGTCCGTCCTGACAAACCAGCACGCCCGGGACCTAGTGTGTCCCCAGTGGGGAAGGTGCCCTTCCTCCCTCCCTGAGCCTTCTCCCCAGGCCTTCCTGGGCTCCTTTGGTGGAAGTAACCCTGATTGGGGCTCCCAAGGCCCGAGGTTTATTTCTCTCATCTAAGACACTTATGACTGTGTCTATTTCAGTTTGCTGTTCAGAGTTCTTCTCTCACTAGATTTCAAACCTCTTAAGGACAGGAACTGAGCCACATTTTTCTATAACTCCCCACTTCTCATTGGCTCAGTGTCCAGCACAATGTTTCCTAGATAGAAGGTGCCCAGTTCATACTCGCTGAATGAACGAGTAAATGAATGAGACATGCGGTCAGAGAGAATCTAAGGTTTTAAAGCACTAGAGACTGAGGATGGAAGCAGGGGACAGAAGGGGACACACAGGGAAAGAGAACATGAGCTACCTCTCAGTGCACACACTGCAATATCAGAGCCAAGGAGCTGCCCCAGCAAATGCATTGAGGTTCCCTGTTGCACAACACGACGTCCTTGTCTGCAAAACTCAAAGTTTAACGCCACACACATTTTCTGCCTACTCACATTAGAAGCCAGGCAGAGCCATTTCCTTGGCCAGGCAACCGCGGTTAAGGGATCAGCACAAGGTCTCTTGTTGAGTCAGCTGCAAAGCCACACCTGCAACCCAGATGCTCTTTCTCTTAGGTTAGAGTCCTAACCATTAACCCACACAGCCAGGCGATCACCTGGATGGGGCACAGGTGGCAAGGTAGAACACCAAGGTTCAAATCCAAGCACCGTGACTTACCATACGAACCACAGATCTTCAAGGTCTTCTCTTAACCCACGGCTCAGGCACAACATCCAGAATCTCAGTGACAAAGGCTGCAGGCAGAGGGTACCTGAGGAGGCCTCATTAGCACTAAGTGACAGACCACCCGCAGTGGCAGAAGTAGCGATGATGGGGCTTTGCCTCCGAAGAGCCTCTTCAAAGTTCAAGCTATTTCCATGTGAGTTATCTTACGTGATCTCAACCAGCTTAGCTCTCACTGCCTGCTGGGTGCTTTGAGTTCATCTTCCCATCAGATCCCTACAACAGCCTGGGGAAGGGTCTTATCTGCTGATTTCACCTACAAGGACACAGCACCCTGGAGATGTTAAGTGCCACACCCTGGGGCACACACCTAACCAAGGCCAGAGCCAACGTCTGGATTCAAGTTTCCTGACTCCACCCAGCGTTCGCGCTACTCCCTCCTAGCCACCTACTTGTCTGCACTGCCCTGCAGCCAGCCACTACTAGGCCCAGCGCTCCCCAACCCCTGACAGTTGGGGTCCCCCCACCCACCTCATTCACTGAATCTGCTTTCTCCAAGCTTCCCATGACCATTATCCGTTCTCATCCTATTCTCTTTTTACAGCACTTGAGGTTCACGGATTGCATTGTTACTTTGAATTTCATGACACCGTCTAAGCCTGATCCTCAACTGGTTCTCTGGTCAGTCTTTCTCTCTGTCTTTGCTGACTCTTCTCCCACACACTAAACACAGGCTTAAGCCACGCCTCGCTCTCCCTGGGCAGTCTCGCTCTTGCCTGCCGCCTCCACCCGCGTCTCTGCCCAGATGACCCTACACTCAGACCTCTGTCCTGGGCTACAAAATCAAGTTCCAACCACCTGCTGGACATCACCACAGGGTCTTCCCTCCAGCATCTCATGCTTAACGTGGCTGAGTAAAACACAGTTATTAAAAGCTTGGACTCTGATGCAAGATGGTCTGGCTCAGAATGGTACAGGACATGCTTGGCAACCCTCTGCTTATTATCCTCATGACATCGCATTTGTTACATATTCTCCATAATTTGATTTGGTCTTCACACTTCTAGGAAGAATATTCATTTTTATCCCCACTTTACAGATGGAGAAACTGAGGCTTAGAAAAGTTGGGTAACTTGTTCAAGATCACACAGGTAGAACTGGGCTGGAACGTGGAGATCCGTCTTAACCACTCTGCTGCACTCCCCTTAGCTCCTCAAGCTCAAAGCCATAGTCACCACATTCTTTCCTGCCTTCCCTAACTAAATCAGCTCACTTATTGTACCAATCAGGGGCCCAATTCTGACCGTTTGACTGCTCACTCCCTGCCGTCCTCTTCTTCCTCCTCCCACTGCCACTGTTCCAGGTCGACCCGTCTTTACAACTTGCCTTCCTGCTCTGTCTCCAGGATTCCTCATTCCCAGTCCATTCACCAAACTGTGAGGCCGATTGTAATCCTGACACAGAGATCTGGGTGCTCCTCCAAGGCAGGGAGCTTCTCTCATTTCCCTCTGCATCCTCCATACCCAGAACAGGGCTTTACTCGGAGTTATGTGCCCAATAAGTAGTTCTTGGACCACACTGAAGCCCACTCAACACTGTCAATGGAAAATTGGAAATAAACTAAATGTCTAATCACAAGGGAACAGCTATATAAAGTATGGGTCATGTGCCCAAAAGGAATATTATTTAGACATTTAAAATGCTTATGAACATTTTATAATAGCATTAAAAATATTTATGTAATAATATTAAGAGAAAGAAGCAGGATATAAAATTACATGCATGTCTATATGAAGGCTACAACCAAGCAAATACGGAGACGAGTTACACATTGAGGAATGATTAGAAGAAGATGTTATTAAAGACAACACTTACTGAGTGCTAATTACAGCCCATTCGAAGCACTTTACAGGAATTGACTTACATCGTTCCAAAAACAACTTGATGTAACAGGTACTGTTACTGTCATTCTCATTGTACAGACACAAAAACAAGACAGAAAAATTAAAGAGCAGAGTCCAGATTCAACTGCTCAAGCCCTTACCGCAGGGAGCAGTGCCTGAACCACGGTGCCACGCGGCCTCCCCGAGTTAACAGGGATTAACCAGAATGTTCACAGAGATTGCCGTGGCCATTGGAACATGGACTGATCTTCTTCCCTTTTTCCATTTCTCTACTTTCTATGATAAGCATGTACTCCTTTTATAACATATTATAAAAATACAGTGCTATAATAAAAGAATTTCTTCTGATGAGCAAGTAAAATTTAAGTGCATCTGACCTCCTGGAGACCCTCCCCTTCCAACCCTTCTCCTGCCCCGCCAGCTCACCCCGACCGTACTCTGCGTGTTTTCCTGCCTGAGCCTGTTCCCATGTGGTTATCTCTGACTAGACCAGGGGTTCTTAACCTGTGCCTGGGGTCTGTGGGTAGAAGTCAGGGGTCTGGGAACATCTGGGGGGAAAATCACATCATTATTTTTTCTAACCCCTAAGTGAAATGCAGCATTTCCTTTCATTTTGAATGTAGGTGACAAACCTCGGTATATTAATAGTACCTGTGACTTTGTCTCCAACACACCAGTGTTTCATATCATATTACAGTGCGGTGGATATCTTGAACTACCATTTATATTCATTATTACTTTGAAATTAAGCTAGTTAGACCCGATCCTGGGCTTAGCTATTGAATATATTGATGAAGAAGCACACATATTAATATATCACTATTAAGATGTTTTAACTGCATTTCTACATAATTGGTTTCCATGGTCATACCACCTATTTTATTTTATTCACTTAAAAACATTTTTCTGAGAAGAAGTCCATTAGCTTTCCCAGTCTGTCCTGGTCTAGGGCCTAGACTCTGGGCCCTCTCTTGCCTTTCCTCTTGGCAAACTCCTACTGATCCCAGCTCAGATCTTGCCCCTGGGCAGGGAGGCATCTCTCCCTCTCTCTATTTGCATCAGACTGCGGCTCTGAGTCAGCTGTCATTAGGAGACAGGGCAGCTTCCCTATTCTCTGAATTCCTGGCCAGCTTCTGCCCTAAGTAGGCTGGTGATGCTGAATTTCAACAGAGGGAAGTTTCTCCTGAAAATAAATTCTTAGAGCAGGCTACAATTCCCTATTCCCAGTTCCAAACTCCAAAAGGCTCTGAAACTGGATGTTTTTCATCAAACTCCCTTGGGAGCAAACTCTGATCTCAACAGACAGATGCTAAGCTACTTACAATGTGTGAATATTCAAATATAAGCGTGCGTGTGCTTGAGTACGGGACGTTGCTGAAAATGTAACTTCAGGCACGGTATATGCACCACATGAGCTTCCCAACGTCTCAGAAGTTCTGGATTCTAAACACATCGGGCCTCAAGAAGTTTGTGGACCTGTGTTGGCCACACCAAGCTCCTCACACACGTGTCCACGTGTCCATCTCCCTCACCGGATCGTGAACTCCTTAAAGGCAGGGGTCACGTCGATCCAGTCCTGGCAAAAAGGAATTGCTCGACAGAGGTTTGCTCAGCTGAACTGAAAGGATCCAAAATGAGTCCAGTGAAATTGCATTATGATCGTATCAAAAGCCACAGCCTGGGGATTTCCTGGGATCTGGGAGTTGGTCTTCTGTTCCCTACGAAGGATGCCTTGCTCAGTAGAAATGGAAACCACTTACAAAGGGCCTCCGCTCTACAAGCCCCCGCAGGCTGGCTGTGCAGGCAGCCCTGGCCGTCTGGGTGAGGACTCTGAGAAGGGCAGGGGACGGAGGTGGCTTTTACCTCTGCCTCCCAGCAGGGAAGTGAGGGAATGGAAGAGAGTTGAGTGACATTGCCATGGCAACTAAGTTTTCCAGCCAGCAGAGGAGTTGGAAGGCAACTGTCAGAGCAGCTGCTGGAATAAAAGGCCATGACAAGGGCGTTGTGACCCCATGGAGGGTCTTTTTCCTCTCAAAACACCAGCACTGCCAGCACCATGGTGTGGATTTGGAGCTCCTGGCTGGACAGGAAGGGCTCAGGGCTCAAGGAACTTACTCCTCTCCTGAGTTGTCACAGGGTGTCCCTTCGAGAAAGAGGGCAGTTCAGGGAGGGCAAGGGTCTGGTTGTGCTGCAGATTGTCCAGAGGGGTTATGGCAGGTGCCACTGACGGCAGCGGCTCTAGGGAAGGGGCAGCTCCCTGGGTGGGCTCAGGAGGCCGGGTCCTGCTCACCGCCGTGTGGCACTTGACAAGCCACTCAGTGCTCTCTGAGCCTGTGTGGTGGACAACCCCGGCCTTACAGGGCCGACGGAGACGTGGAGCAGGGAAAGCGGGGAGGACTTGGGGTCCTTTGCATAAAGACACGTCAGGATGCCGAAGCCCAGGTGGAGCGGGAGGGCAAGGCTCGCTGTGTGGCCTAAACGGACTGGCCTCGCTGGCCCTCCAGCCGAGGAAGGGCTCGTGTGAGGGCAGGAGTGCCAAGGCCCTGTGCCTTCATGCCTGGGTCCACCCCAGGACGTCGGAGGACTCACAGCTGTTACCGCCTTCCCTCACCAGCAGCAGATCCCACAAAGCCCTCGGCCTGGTCCCAAACCCCTTTGTGAGCAGCAACACCATTTGCTGGGGCTGTCCAAGTGCCAGGCACCTGGCTGGCAGACACACTGCCACCCTGAGTCCTTACAACAACCCTGAGAGGGAGGAGTTACCATACTAATTCTACTGCTACTACTAATGGGTCCAATGTGTGGAGAGTTACAAGTCTTTAAAGCACCATCTCATTTAATCCTTATAACGACCTCAAGAAGTGCGAGCTCTTGTTATGCCCATTTTACAGATGAGGAACGTCAGGCCTAGGAGATAAGCGCAAGGAGCTGAGAGAGCCAGAATTATGATCCTGGTGCATCCAACTCCAGAGCCTGAGTTCTGAGAGCTGTTCTGTGCTGCTCCCTAAGCCAGGCCCTCTCCTCTGCCCCATCTAAGCTCTGCGTTTTAGCCATGCCTTCCTCAGGCCTTTGCTCACGCTGTTAGTATTACGCCATTTTCCTGGATGCTGTATTCCCTCTCTTCACCTGTGGAACTCGCGCAGGTCCATCCTGGAGGCCTTCCCAGAGCCCCTAGCCTGCTCCACCTGCATCCTAGTTCTGACGTCCTGCCGCCACTCACTGGCACACCCTCTGAACAGCCACCTAGGATTTATGTCAGATACATAGATCTCTCTTCTCCCTGGAGAAGATGCCCAGCCTCAGTTTCCCCATTGTAAAATGAGGGGGTTGGCCCAGATGATCTCTAAGCTCTGAGTCCATGTTGTTCCTGTGCAACCTGGGTAACTCCGAGAAGAGAAGCAATGAAGTTTGTTGAATGACTCATCGCTATTTGCGTGCCTTTCTCTTCTGGCTTCTTACTTTTTTTCTTTGCGAGACTTCCATTCATTCTACAGAACGGATGGAGGGATGCTAACCCTCCCTTATTAACAGCAGCTCGGAATCGCCAGAGGTCGTGCCCGCAGAGCCTGGAGAAGCTCAGAAGCCCGTGCAGGAGGGGCGGCCATGCAGAGCTGGAACACTACACACCGTGTTCCGCTCTGGGGGTAACCAGTGCATCTCTGGTTTCAAGGGGAAACTGTGGACAGCTGACAGCATGCTTGGCCTCACAGAGACAAACAGAGGCAGAGGTGAGGGGTCGACAGGGAGGCCCCTGCTTCTGGCTCTGCAGTAAATTAAGCCTCAAACCAGCTCTGGCAGCAGCAGGGCCAGTGCCTCAGGGTATCTGAGTGGTAAAGGGGTGTACACTTAGTCCAGCTCTAATATGCTAGCCGCGGGGGACACACTGATCTGTAGGAACAGGGAGGGCATGCTTTGTGGCGGCTCCCTGCAAGAGAAAGGCTGAGATGCAGATGAGATACGGAAGGGAGAGAAGGAAGGGCCAGATGGAACAGGAGATGACTTTGGAGGTCTTGCCCATCCCTATCATTTCAGATCCGTGAGCTGTGTGGAGGGAGCCTGGAAGTCAAACATCGGGAGCCTGGGGCGATCACAGCAGAAGGGCAGAGGTGGCGGGACCTCGGACGTGGTCAGAGGAAGCTTTACGAGTGACCCTCACTTTAAATAAACCCACCATATGAAAACCTGTCTGTCTGAACCAGAAGGAACAGGGGGTGACTTTCTACTCATACCTTTCCAGTTTCCAGGTTGGCTATTAATTAATGCCCTGTGTGATACCTCCCGTCTCCGAACCTCATTTTCAACCATCAGATGAGGGGGCTGACCGCTAGACTCCAGCACTGTGAGCTTCTTTATACTTCATAATCTTTGATTCTTGAAATAACCATTGCTTCCCTCGACTGACTCTCTCACCCCGAATACGACTCATTAAATGCGATGTGTACAGAGCTTTGGGAAACCCACCTATTACTGAAAGTAAGGTACAAACGTCCCCTGTTGGGTAGCTACAGCCCCAACCTCAATCAGAGTCTCTATTCGCCACAACCAAAAACACCATCACTAGGGTCTCTTTCATCTCCTTGAAGCAGATCCCCTGGCCACAGGGTGGTAGGTGTAGGGTTGGGGGAATTGTCCAGGGCTCCAGAGCCACTCTTGTGTTTACTAATTAATGGTGCAAATTAGCCCCGGGCCACTAGCTCAGGGAAAACACAGCCTCTAATACTGAGCAGCCGCCGGCTTGGGGTGTCCCCACCGCTTGCAAAGGCTCAAAGCTGTCAGATGCATCAAGCCCAGAAAACTGGAATGAGAAGGGAATATCCAATTACGATGGGCACTGACATTAAGCAGGCCACTGGAGAAGAGCCTGGGACACAGCACTGCCACATTAAATGTGGCCGAAGTTGGAAACAGGCGACAGGGAGACTGTGTGTGAGGGTGAGAGAACAAAGTCGACAGCAGAAGCCGTAGCTGACACTTCCTGAATACTTGCTACGTGCACAGTGCTAAGCACTTCATCTATACTGTCTCGTGGAATGTTCCAAACCATCCGATGAGGTGATATCGCCATCGCCCCTGTTTTACAAATGAGGAAACTGAGGCACATAATGGTTAAATAGCCTGTCCATGTCGCGCAGCTAATAAATGGTAGAGCCAGGATCTGAACCTGGTCAGTCTGATTCTGAAATCCAAGCTCCTAATCCTTATACCACACAACCTCCCCAAAGTAGGGATCACAGAGCTGTTGGCCGTCTCCACCTAGGGATCCTGTCTCCTTCCTGCCTTCCTTCCACTGATACTGCCACTGACACCCGGTCCCTGCCGCATCCTGCAACAGCCAACAGGTGTTCGTGTTTAATCCAGCACCTACCCGCCCCCTTACTTTGGGAGGGAAAGAGGTGGGCGGGAAGCTTTCTCTGAACTACCTGGGTGGTGTTTAAAACCCATTGTGGGGCAACGCTCTGGCTTCAGATGAAAGGCCTTTGGAGTGGAAAGATCCAGAAACCCTCTTTTCTAACAAATGCTAATCATGCCTCAAACACACTGAGATGTAAAAGCTGAACTGAGGGCCACTTGCTAAGAAAATACTTGGTATCTAAAAGAAGGACATTAAAAAGATGTCCAAAGCTCTGTAATGTGGAATAAAGACATCAGTTTCCTTTGTTCCTGATTCATCTGGCCTAATATTTTAGATGCGCTGACTTCACTAAGCCAGGCTGCATGTCAGCGGAAGAGGAAATTTACATCTGCTAACGATGCCATCCATGATGGGCCCATCTCTGCTCTCTCAGTTCTGCATGGAAGCTCTGAAGAAAAGGAAAGAGGAGCTGGGTTTTCAAAGTACAGACTACAGAACTATTTAGAAATCTGGGCCCTTTTCTGGGACCTGCCCTCCTGGACAAAGAAACGCTTCAGGCTGGATTGGGAAATTCACAAGAAGTCATTGCTGGTATTTCTGATTTCATTTGAAAGATCCTAGGAAATCTGAATTTTCCTTTCGTTATGCTACAGATTAACTTCTGTGACAACTAAGATTTTTTTCTGTTACCTGATGAATCATTTTTGCCTGGAATAAAATATGATAGATGCTCACTAAATATTTATTGACTGATTAAATGACTGACTATTTAGGTATTTGCTCCTCTATGACTTCTTCTGGAGGAAATCTGTGCGCATAGATCCATCTGGCCTCAATGGCCCTGCTCTGTACAGTGTGAAGAGTCACACTAAGTCACAGCTACAGGACCGGAAGTGGACACTCTCCCCGAGACTGTATTAGGCAGTCTGACCAACACCCGCAACTCGTCAGACCAGCCGCACAGTAAGCTGAGCTGGTCCAGCAGATCCAGACCCTGGGGATCCAGAGAGTTAGAGTTGCCCAGGGAAGCTGGCACTGACGTGCACGCTGAAAAGAGCCTGTAAGCCACCTGTCTGTCTTGTTTTCTGTGTCGTTCCCAGCGCGCGAGAACCTGAATCATGCCTGAAATGTAGTAAATGCTCAATAAAAGTTCTCGTATGAATAAACAAAGAGTAAATCAGGCCTGGGTAGCCATTATGGGACAGGTGCATGAGGA
>CAUYSK010001519.1:0-79082 GCA_963575035.1 Avahi laniger | reverse complement strand
CCATTTTCTTTTTGAATTTACTTGTGCCTTTATTTGGGGGCATAGTGACAGAGTTTAATTGATGCTTTCTGAATTAAAAAAAGTAACAAGTTTTATAATACTTATTTTAGGTGATATTGTTGTCAGGATATTTAGTAATTCAAAGAGTGTCTAAAATCTACTCTGTATTTTTAATAAATGATGCTAGGACAACTAGATTTTGTAGCAAAGGAATAAATTTGGACCCATACCTAACATTATACAAACATTTGAATTCAAATTGTATAACAAACGTAAAAGTAAGGGTTAAAACTATTATTGGGAAAAAAGCATGGAATAAATTTTAATGACCTTGTATTAGGCAATGAAAAGCTCAAGCAGCAAAAGAAAATAATAGATAAATTGGACTTTATAAAATTTTTAAAAATTGTGCTTCAAAGTACACCCATCAGTAAATGAAAAGATAACTCACAGAAGGGGAGAAAATGTTTGCGAACTGTATATCTGATAAGGAACTTGAATTCAGTATATATTAAGCAGACACACACATACATACACATAACTCAATGAGGAAATGAACAATAACCCAATTAAAAAATCTGCAAGGAAATTGAATAGACGTTGTTGAAAGAAGATATACAAATGGCCAATCGGCACATGAAATGATGCTTAAAATCTTTACTTATTAAGGAAATGCAAATGAAAACCACAATGCAATACCACTTTAGACCTAGCAGGATGACTAGAAAATATAAACAATAATAAATGTTGGCAAGGATATGGAGAAAAATAAAATCATTATAATTGCTGATGAGATTATAAAATGGTACAGTTGCCTTGGAAGACATTTTGACCTTTCCTCAAAATGTAAACATAGAGCTACTATATGATCAAGAAATTTCATGCCTAGACATATACCTCAAATAAATGAGAACATACTCCCACTGAAAAATTTGAACATGAATATTTATAGAAGCATTATTAATAATTAAAAGGTAGAAATAAAGCAAATTCCTATCAATTGACAAAAGGATAAATAAAAATGGTATGTACATAAAACGGGATATCACTGGCAATAAGAAAGAATGAGGTGCTGATATATGCTGCAACATGGATGAACTTTAAACATTATGCTAAGTGAAAGAAGACAGTCACAAAAGTCCACATTTTATATGTTTCCATTTATATTTCAAAAAAGGGCAAATTCTGTGACCCTGGGCAATATAGATGGGAGGAGAGGATGAGATATCCATACCTAATGGGTGTGGTGTGCACCATCTGGGGGATGGACACTCTTGAAGCTCTGACTCCAGTAGGTCAAAGGCAATTTATATACCCTAAATATTTTATCCCCCACAATATGCTGAAATAAAAAAAAAAGAAGAAATACAAAATGACAAAAAAAAAAATAGGCTACTTCTTAGAGACAAAACTTAGATTAGTGGTTTCCAGGGATTGAGGAGAAGTGGAGAATGCGGACTTATTGCCAGTGTGTATGAGATTTCTCTTTTGGCTGAATAAAATCTTCTGAAATTAGATAATGGTGAAGGTTGCACATCTTTGTGAATACACTTAAAAAAATAACAAAAAACTACACTGGATTGTGTACTTTAGAAGGAAGAATTCTATGTTACGTGAATTATGTCTCAATAAAACTGTTAAAATAGTCAATATATAACACATATTAATTAATTCAGTTTTATTTTGAGTTTTATATTAAACTTGATTTCCTAATGTTAAATATATTTTTGGCACAACTTGCAGAATTATTTATTTATTTATTTATCTTTTGAGACAGGGTCTCTTTCTCTCTCCCTCTCTCATTCTCTCTTCCCTAGGTTTGAGTGCAGTGCAATATTCTTGTTGGAAGATAGAAAAGCATAAATCCTTTCAAGAAACTTCTATTTATTTAAATTTTGAGCAGTATTTCCTTGTAAAACTGATCATGAGATCACCTTCTTTTTCTTGCTAATAGAATTTTGGTGACTCCGACTGTCACTGCCTTCCTCTGAGGAGTCCGGATCTGGATCTTACCATCCAGTTCTGGCAAATTCTATCTGCAAAATCCATACTTTTCCCTTACAAAGATGAACACTAAACATACCTGAATCAGTCTAGATAGATGCTCAATCTAAAGGATGAAAAGTTTGTAGACTGAATGCAAAAATCTGCTATTTATGAGAGAGTCACTTAATGTAACCCATCATATAATTTTCCTGAGTGATTTGAATATAAGGCAGACACAATAGGTTTGGCTGAAGATGAGATATATGGAATAAAATAAGCATAAAGCTTAAAGCAGTAGAAATATGAAAAAGCAGGATCTGTGATATGGCAAATATTAATACTGAGTTGTGTTTAATAATGTATTTAGAAGCACCTAGATATAGAGAGAAGCATAGATGGAAAACCTGAGTCATGAAGGTGACAAAATTTTGAATTGCTAATAAATACTAATACTAATTACTAACAGATACTAATATTACCCAAGATACTGCACAGTAGCTCAACTAGAGCTAACTCTGTATCCAAAAGGCAATAAACAATGGTTTCTAGTTCCCCTTCTTTTCCAATGAATATATAAATTAAATCCTGTAATCTAAAATACCTTAGCACACAGGTTTTATATATGGAAGATGTGTAAATAGCATACCTCATTCTTACTATTATTTCATTTTTCCTCTTGGCCGAAACTGAATAGGAAAATTCTTTTTTCTTAATATATTGATTAAATAAAGTACATTCTTCCAAATTAACTATGAAAATTCATCTTTTAACTCACTCCAAAAATTCCATATAGACTATTTTAAAATATTTTATTTTTTTGTACTCCTTTGGATTCTTTTTCGAGCTTACTAAAATTCTAAGCTTTCATTTCAACTTTTACTACATATTTCTTTTTTTATAAGCTACTTTTATGGGTAATTTTTTTCATGATTGTCAAAATCTCTAGCTACTCATCTGACCAAGAGCAATTCTATTTTCAATTTATGGTCTTTTTTAGTCAAATGGAATTTTTGCTATGATGATACAATTTATAGCTATCATTATCTTTTCATATTTATTCTTAAAGTAGAAAAACTTGTATTTCATTTTTTATTATGGCTTTGCTCCCATAAATTGGCATAATATCTGAAATACAATGGGAAACTTAAAAGATTTAATTCTCACCTTTGCTGCATTAGGTAAATATCAAATAGCGTAGTTTGTGTTTGTGTTTTCCTCCTTAGATTCTGTTTTATTGTGGACATAAAGTGAAATATATGATTTACACATGATTCTTGGTCTTGCATGTTTTTTTTTTACATTTTTTAATACTTCAGGTGTGAAACTCTTTTTTGAAATGCAATCTTTCCTGGAAGACAAATATGTGAAATAAATTAATACTCAGTTGCTGTTCTTTAAATTATGTCTACTCAGACAGTATTTCCTTCCTTCCCACAGTGGTTCCTCAGCACTTAAAAATTTTTTGTAACACAAATTGAAAATTATGGTTTTATAGTAACCATTAAATCATTCCATGCTTTCCATAGAGCTGCAGCTCTCAAATAAGATGATTTTGCCCCCATGCTGGGGTTAACAGAAAATATCTGGAGATAATCTTGTTTGCCACAACTGAGGTGAAGTTTTCTTCTGACATCTACATGTAGAGGTCAGAGATGCTACTAAACAGGCTACAGCACTCCGCAAAGATAACTACCCAGCCCCAAATGTCAAAAGTGCCATTGTTGAGAAAACTTGTTATAGAGATTTATTCTGAATAAACACTCATTCAACTAACAATATCCATAATTGTGTTGGTGATGATGCTTCATTTATGACAATATTATGAATATAAATTACAAAACTGTAAGAAGTTATTTATATAAATCTACATGCCACTCCTTAATTCTCAGCAATAAGACATAAGTGCATGTGTATCCTATGTTCCCCAGGTAAAACTAAGTTGGAGGTAAAAAATTAAGCAGTGAGTCAAACTGCTTAATCTCAAACAAATCATGTTGATTTTTACTCTTAAACCTGCTCCTCTCATATTGTTTTACAACACAGTAAATAGCACCAACAATCATCCAGTTGTTTAAACCAAACTCTTAGTCATCCACCACCTTTGCCTGCTTTCTTTATTTTACCTGACCTATTCCATCCAACAGCAAATCCTATTTTATGTGTGTATGAAGTTGTTGAAGTCATCAGCTTTATGTGTAAAGTATGTATTTATATTAATATATAAAACTTTACCACTTCTCATTTCCATGCCTACCATGAGAGCAAGCCATATGTACTATAACAACAGCTTACAAATTGACAAAATAGTTTCTGTACTACTTCTATTGACACTCTTCCCTAATTTCCATCCAAATCACTTTGCCATACATTAATAAAAATATATACATAATCATGTTTTTCTTTTCCAAAAACTCTTCAGTGTATTCCCATCATGGATAACATGAAAAAGACAATGGTAATACTTCACCAAAGATGATATACAAATGGCAACTAAGCATCAGAAAACATGTTTAATATTCTATGTCTTTAGGAACTGCAAGTCAAAACAACAATAAATTTCCTATGCACATACTAGAATGACAAAATTCAAAATACTGCCAAAAGCAAATGCTGGTGAAGATGAGGAGCAACAAAAGTTCTCATTAGTTGCTTGTGGGAATGAAAAAAATGTACACCCTGTTGAGAAACGATTGCCAGTTTCTTACAAAACTGACCATACCATTCAATCTCTTACCATACAATTCAGCAATCACACTCTTTGCCATTTATGCATATGAGTTGAAACCTATGTCCACACAAAAAACCTATACATGAATGTTTATGGCAATTTACTCATAAATTGACAAAAGTTGGAAGCAACCAAAATATCCTTCAGTGGGTAGATGGATGAATAAACTGTGATAAATCAATGGATTATTATTTAGCTCTAAAACAAAATCAGCTTTCAAGACATAAAAAGAAATGGAGAAATTTCAAATACATATTTAAGGTTTCTAAGTGAAATAAGCCAGTATAAAAAGGCTACATTGTATTACAGGTTGAGTATCCCTTATCTGAAATATTCTGGGCCAGAAGTGTTTTGGATTTCAGATATTTTCAGATTTTAGAATATTTGTATGCACACAGTGAGATATATTGGGGATGGGATCCAACTCTAAACACAAAACTCATTTAGGTTTCATATATACATTATACCTATATTCTGAAGGTATTCAATATGATATTTTAAATAATTTTGTACATGAAATAAAGGTTGTGTTAAGTACTTATATGTAAGATTTTCCACTTGTGGTGTCATGTTGGCTTTCAAAGTTTTGGATTTTGAAGTACATAGGATTTTGGATTTTCAGATTATAAATGCTCAACCTATACTAGAACTGCCATAAAAAAATACCACAAATTGGGTGTCTGAAATAACAGAAATTTATATCATAGTTACGGAGTCTGGAAGTCCAAGATCAAAAAGTTAGCAGATTCTGTTTCTCCTGAGGTCTCTCTCCTTGAATTGCAGATGACGCCTCCTTGCTATGTCCTCATTTAGCCTTTTCTTTGTGTGAGTACATTCCTGGTATATCTTTCTCTTCTCTTAAGGCCATCACTCATATTAGATTTGGTCCTCATCCTTATGACTCTATTTAAGCCTTAGTACTTACTTAATGTCCTGTCTCCAAATATAGTCATGTTGGGGGTTATGGCTTCAACATATGAATTTTGGGGAAACACAACTTAGTCCATAACAGCTACACATCATTTGATTACAACTATTAATACATGGCATTTTGGAAAAGGCAAAACTATGGAGACAGCAAAAAGGTCAGTGCTTTCAAAGTGTTAGAAAGGAAAAGGCGATGAACAGGTGGAGCCCAGAAGATTTTTAGGACAGTGAAATTACTCTGTACGATACTATAATAGTGAATATATGTCATTACATATTTGTCTAAACCCAAGAGTGTCCCTAATTGTGAGTGATAGTGATGTGTCAATATAGGTCCGTTGATTGGGACAAGTGTCTCTTTCTCGTGTAGAATGTTTATCATGTGGAAGTCTGTGGGTGAGGAAGGACAGGAAGTATAATATACTTTTCATCCAATTTTACTGCGAACCTAAAACTGCTGTGAAAAATAAAGTCCATTAAAAAAAAAGACAAGGGTACTTCAGTAGTTTCCGAGGGCTTCTCTAACAAAGTACTACAATTGGTTTGCTTAAAACAACAGAAATGTATTGTCTCATGGGTCTGGAGAATGCAAGTCTGCAATCAAGGTGTCTGTACCACCCTCGCCCCCACCATGCTTCCTCTGAAACCCGTAGGGAAACCTTTCTTAGGTCTTCCTAGCCTCTGGTTGCATACGGATAATGGGATAATGTTGGTGTTTCTCAGCGTGTAGCTGCATGATTCAAGCTCTGCCTTCATGGTCACACAGTACTCCTCAGGGCGTCTCTGTGTCTTCACGTGACCGCCTCCTTATAAGGACACCAGTCACAATGGGTTAGAGGCTCACCCCACTATGGTATGTCCATATCTAAACCAATTATTCCAGCAATGACACTATTTACAACTAAGATCACTTTCTGGGGTACTTTAGCACATCTTTCACTGGGGCGGGGGGTTGACAATTCATCCCAAAGCAGCTATCATGACTACTTGATAGTTTATAATCTGGTCTCTGAGTCCTTTCTGAGTTCAGTTTCTGCCTATTTACCCCTTCCTCATTGTGCTAAGGCCACAGGGGCCACCTACTATTCCATAGGTTTGCAGCCTTTACACTTCAGGTTTCCTTTGCTTGGAATACCCTTTCTTGGAGATACTATGTACCTCATTTCTTCACTCTATTTGATCTTAGCTCTGATGTCATCTCCTGAGACGACCTTCTCTGGCCAACCTGCTACAACATTATATCTCCTTTATTTTTTTACCATAACACTTCATGTTATTAATTTGATATTTGATTCTTTTTTTTGATATTTGTTTCTTATTTAAAATAAAAATTGCAGGGTAATATTGTATCTCCCAATCCCTGAAATGACTCAGCTTAAGTGTGCACTCATAATTATATGTTGAATGAGTGAATGACAAAAATCTAATGAGATAATTCAGGTTAATTGCAGTCTAATTATTGTAATCTCAGCCTATGAGACCCCAGCATAATCTAAGTATTCCCAGACTTTGCAAGTGTGCAGTTCCTGACCTCACATATCTGCTATTCCCTGTAGCTTCCTGAATTGCTGACTGGGTTTCTCTTTTTCTCATTACATTAAAGTTTCTGATTTTGCAAGAGTTGATTTTTAAAGTTAAATATTAAAGGAAAAAACCCTGTATCATCAATGTTATCTTCAAAAATCTCCTTAAATTCCCCCAAAAGTATAATTTCAATCATAATTTTATGGTAAACTGTGTATATGCATGTAAAATATATACTGTTACTTTATGACATAATAGTTTATGTTCAAAATATGATTTTATAACATCTACAATTGCATAAATAAAAGAGGGAAAGATATTTTGTACAATTGAAATTATATAATTTATATATGAATATGACATAACTTCTGATCCTGACAAAGCTTCATGGCATAACCAACAGTCAAGTCAATCTATCATAGTTGTATACTGCAGTGCCTAGTTATTATTATTTTCAATGATATACTCTGCTTAAGGGAGAGCAAGGTTCTACACCCACCAGGGTTAAGCTTACTAAACTACAAATAAACCTGTGTTCTCAATTATCATAATCTCCTTAGCCATGTAGCTACTCATTTGACCAGCATTTTCATTTAATATTCCCTTTGAGTGTAGAATTCCCTTGGCATTCAGTAACAGTTCTTTTGCAGGGCCAGCTTAGGAAGTACACATAATGTCATTCTCACGTTATCCCTGTTGATAACCAGCGGATTTTGCTAAACAGAGCTGAGGCACACCGTGTCTTGCTTCTCAAGATATATTGCTTTCTCATTGACTGCATTAGCCCATAAGATGAATGAATATCTTTGTCTCTCTTACAGTATCGTAACACATGTAAGGCCTGCCCACGAAATTGCTTCCTTTGCTTCTCCTGTTAGACTTACAGGCTTACTTTGACATTGTCTAGACTCACGTAACTTCTTTCAGTAATTACATTCTCCTGAACTAACTCTGAAATCCTTTATATAAAAATCTACTATACATTCCTCATTTATTATCATAGTTCTAAATTAATTTCTCAACGTCTTTCTTGCACTTCATTTCTCCTTGTTTCTGATCCTTTAAGACATGTGACTTAATTGTGGCCTACAACTGACTCATTGAAGTTAACCTTCCTTTATTTTTCTCTTGATGTCACTTTGGCTCCCTTTAGCAATGAACCCTCTTGCTTCCGGCTGCCTTTCACAAATGCCCCATTTATTTCTGCAACTCTCCCCAGCATTTCCATGTGCAGCTTTAAGTACTACTGTTTCCAAGGCATCATTGGTATTGTGATTCACATATTGTTCATACAGAATGGTCCTTTCTTCCTCCTCCTTCTATCCAACCCCACATATAAACACACATTCCAGATCACTTGCTATTCATAGGTATTCTTGTGATGCCCTGCACAAACAAAACATTACCATCTGTGGGCCATGCACAACTGCTTGTTTTCTCAAGAGTGAAGGGGTTTATCTCATCTGTCCATATGGTCACGAAATCTTCCTGTGACCAGGAATAGATATTTATGAAACAGCTGCCCAGCTCTAAAAGCTAAGGCTTTGAAATAGAACAACTGTACAATCTGGAAACAAATCCCATGACTATGTCTATTTTAGTAGAGTTCTTTAATGAACAGAAATAAATATGCCAAAATAAGCCAACTGTACCTAAACTCACACCCCCTTTTTTTTTTATCTGATTCTGAGTTTCATGAAAATGGCTCAGGTTTGAGAACTTGCTGTGTAAACATTTTCAATTTCAAGGACAGACAATAATGATAATTTCAGTGACAGTTTCCATTAAACCAAAGCAGTAACTTTAGAACAAAAATTGAACTTGAACTGTTGCTTATTATTTCTCAGGTTATGAATAATGTCAAAGGAAATAAAAATTTTTCAGCATTCTATATCTAATGAATTATTTTTCTATAAAAAGAGCTACTAAAAAGTGTTTTGTTTATGGAGAAAAATTGCTACAGGTAATATTAAATAAACAAACACAAATTACAGTCTTTTTAGATCAAGTGTCTAACCTCACCCCTGTGCCAATAACTAACACATATTTACATATCTTAATATTTTACTAGAAAATAATAAAATACACATGCCCACCTATGACAGCTTAGAAACCCTATATCTAACACTGGCCCAACGAAAAATATTTTTTAACACAGTGACTATCTTCCGTGTTTTGATTTGGTAGAAAATGAACTCAGCTTGGTCTCTCTTCAGTCTATTTCATATGTATATAACCAGTAACTAACAGACACCAGAGAAGTTGTGCAGTAAGTTTTTATGGAATTAATATATAATTAGCAATAATAACTTTAATGTATTGCACATCTGCTATATGCAAATCCTCCATATAAAGATCTTAGTGATTTCCTATTGTTTTCAGCAAGCACACTGAATTTCTATCCTGGCTTTGAGATGTTTGTTTGTTTCCGTTTATTTGCTTCTGAGCAACTTACTCAGATTTCTTTCTCTTCATTTCATATATTTTTTTGTTCTTCTCCAAGTAAACAAGAGTACTCATTGTTTCTGAAAACCGTCTTTTCCATTTTAAATTGCTTGCCATTTTCCTCCTCCTTTGAAGTTGATTTGATTTGTCTCTACATTTGTTAGCAAGTACACCATCCTCTGGATCCAGCTCGAGGATATGGTTTGTTTGTCCCCACCAAATCTCATGTTGAAGTTTGATCCCCAATGTGGCAGTGTTGGGAGGTCAGCCTTGTGGGGGGTGTTTGGGCCATGGGGGCATACCCTTCATCAATGGCTTGGTGCCTTTCTCGTGGGTATGAGTGTGTTCATGCAAGTCTAGATTGGTTTGGAGGGAATGAAATAGTTCAAGTGTTGTTATAAAGCCAGAATCATTCTTGAGTTAGGTCCCTATTCCCATGTGTCCACTTCTTTGATTTTCTTCACTTTGTTTTCAAGCAGTACAAAAGCCCTCACCAGAAGCCCAGAAGATTCTGGCATCATTTGTCCTACAAACAAACCTCTTTTCTTTATAAATTACCTGACCTCAAGTTTTTTTTTTTTTTTTTTTTTGATAGCAGCACAAAACAGACTGAGCCAGAAGTCCAAGATCAAGATACCAGCAGATTTGGTGTCTTACGAGGGCTGGCTTCTTGGTTCATAAAAGGCATCTTCTTGCTGCATCCTCACATGGTGGAAAGCATGAATATGCCTTCTGGGGCCTCTTTTGTAAGGGCATTAACTGCTTCCATGAGGGTAGAACCTCATGACCTTACCACTTCCGAAAGACTTCACCTTCCTAATGCTGTCACCTTGGGAGTTAGGATTCCAATCTATGAATTTTGGGGACATACAAACATTTAGATCATAGAACACAAGTGTGCATTTAGTACAATATAACAAAGTTCAGTACGTTATATCCTACAGATATCTGTGATAAATTTATGAATACGAGGATACTTTTAAATTATGGCTTCTTGGATAAAGGAAGAATGCTGTTAGAGGCGACATTCAACCCAGAATATTTTTTCTCCTCACCAAATATTTAGTAGATTTTAATACTCTATCCCCTACAGTAGACACATTTTTGTAGCACATGCAATAAAAGTCACTTTTCCTTAATTCTAAAATTGTGCAAATTTGCACAGTAACTAAGTGGAATGAAGATACATAGAGACATATAATTATAATTGATGAGAGTTCTTTAAGATCTGAACTTTATGCAATTAAAGACATAGGAATAAGAATTTTTCTTAGTTATTATACAGCTGTCAATAAATTAAAATTCATTTAGATAAGAATATTGTGGACTAGTGTGGGATAGAGAGCAAAGAATATCACAAAAGATAATAGAGACAAAACTATTACAGATAAACAGCTCCACTCAAACTTGCCTAAAGGTTTCACCAGCACTTTAAAGAGTAGGTGTGGATGTGTCTTCGCTGAAGTCTTTTGCTGAATGCTGTTCTAATATCTGATATTGCTTTAAAATCATAATTTGCCTAAAATTTTGGTATACCACTACTGTAATCCTTAAATCATTAAACTTACACTTGAAGCTGGTACTCAAAATCTGGCTTTGGGCTCACAGTTTTAAATCATCAATTATTGAGGAATAATTTACATGCACCAAAATGTTTCCACTTTGAATGTATAGTTCAATGAGTTCTGATTAAAGTTTAAACAATCACCTGAATTTAGGCACAGAATGCTTTCATCTTTCCCAAAAGTGTCCTTTTTTCTTTTGGTAGCAAATTCCCAACATCCTTCCCAATTCATGACTTCAAACATGTGCTTACCTACTTTCTGTCACCGTGTATCTGTCTTTTCTAAAGATTAATATGCATAAAATGATTCACTAGACATTTTATCTTGTGTCTGGCTTCTTTTGCTAAGCATTTATTTTTTTGAAATCAATCCATATTGCAGAATGTGTCAGTGGTTTGTTCAGTATTTTTTGCTGAGTATTAGTACATTGAATATACCACCATTTGCTTAATAACTCACCTATTATTAGACATTTAGGTCATTTCCAGTTAAGGAATATCATGAATAAAACTGATAAAAAGTACTGTACTAGTTTTTATCGGCACATGTGTTTTTATTTTATTTGTGTAAATATCTAGGAATGGGTTTGTTGGATTTTATGGCAAATGTATGATTAACTTGATGAGATGTAATGAATTATATTTCCACCAACGGTGTATGAGAGCTCCAGTTACTTCCAACACTAATCGACCCTTGTAATGATCAGTCTTTTTATTTCTATTTATTCTAGTGGATGTTGTAGTATCTGTTTATAGTTTTAGTTTGCATTGTCTTGATTATCAATTATGGTAAGCATCTTTTCCTGTGTTTATTGGCCACGCACATATTTTATTGTGTGAAGTGCCTGTTCAAATATTTTGCCCACTTCTATTTCATCATGTGGTTTGGTATTATTATTTGTAAATATTCTTTATATGTGTGTGTACTTATGTGTTATTTTCATATATATGTATTTGAAAATATTATCTTCTTATTTTTGTCTTTTCTCTATTTTTTAAGTGTCCGTTTTAATTTTTTTTTATTTCAGCATATTACGGGGGTACAAATGTTTAGGTTACATTTATTGTGTTTTCCCTGCCCAAGTCAGAGCTTCATGGGTGTCCATTCCCCAGATAGTGCACACCACATCCATTAGGTGTGTGTATACCCATTGCCTCCTCCCCACTCCCATCTGCTCAACACCTGATAAATGTTATTACTATATGTGCCCTTAAGTGTTAATCAGTTAATACCAATTTGATGATGTGTACATGCGGAGCTTGTTTTTCCATTCTTGTGATACTTCACTTAGTAGAATGGACTCCAACTCTATCCAGGATAGTACAAGAGGTGCTAGATCACCATTGTTTTTTGTGGCTGAGTACAACCCCATCGTATACTTACACCACATTTATTAATCCACTCAGGTATTCATGGGCACTTGGATTGTTTCCACGTCTTTGCAATTCTGAATTATGTTGCTATAAACATTCTAGTGCAGATGTCTTTTTTATAGAATGTCTTTTGTTATTTTGGGTAGATCCCCAGTAATGAGATTGCTGGATCAAATGATAGTTCTGCTTGTATCTCTTGGAGGTATCTCCATATTACTTTCCACAGAGGTTGTACTAGTTTGCAGTCCCACCAGCAGTGTATGAGTGTTCCTATCTCCCTGCATGCATGCCAACATTTACTGTTTTGGGACTTTTTTATAAGGGTCATTCTCATTGAAGATAAGTGATATCTCACTGTGGCTTTTCAAAAGAAGATAGACTAATGGATAACAAACATATGAAAAAATGCTCAGCATCTCTAGTCATCGGGGAAATGCAAATTAACAGTGTCTTTTAAAAACATTTTTAGTATAATTTGTCATTTTTCTTTTATGGGTAGACATTTTATTACTAAGATATTGCTTTATAATAAATCTTGAAGTTACATAGTGTAAGTCTTTCAATCTTTTTTTCTTTATCAAATATCTTTGGCTCTCCTAGGTATTTTTAATTTTCACACAAACTTTAGAATCAACATGTTTCAATTTCTATAAACGTGTCTCGAGATTTTGATTTTGATTCCATTTCATTTTAACTGCTCGAGCATATTTAGAACAAGTGTTTTGAAATTTTTTCTGTTAATTTTATCATTTCTGTCATTTATTACTGTGTTCCTATTGATTTTACTGATTTTCCCTGCTTCTCTGCATGTCTATTGAATTTTAATGTATGTTGTATACTGTAGATGTTACATTCTCGAATGCCTACTGTGTCTTTAAAAATCACAATTTTTAAAGCGTTGAAGTTTTTTCTGACAAGTAATTAATGTAATTATAGTTCAGTTTGATCTTTTCAAGACTTGTTTCTAAGCTTCCTTAGTTTGAGTATAGACAACCTTTTTTTCTGTGAGTAAATTAGCCCTGCTTTCAAGCTAGGGCCTTTCTGGAGTTCCTGTTGAATACCCTAGGGGTTCAAAGTGAGGTCATTTCATTTCTGTTACACATCTTAGAATGGGGTCAAAGATTTATGGAGATCCTTACGCAAATTTATGGAACTTTTTTCTGGGTCTCTATGTCTATTCTGTTCTATAAATTGCAACTTCTTCTAAGTTCCTGAATCCTGACTTAGCTCCTTTCAGGGTAATCAGGATTTAAGACATAAGAAATTTTGTTCTCTAAAACTAGTCTTTCTGTTGTTTCCTCTGATGAATTTATTTGTGAAAAAAATTTCCCTCCATTCAAAAAAAAAAAAAAGGATATGATAAAACACAATGCTGCAAATGGGTGCATTTTCCATCCTGTTCTGTGAAGAGTTTCTTTAGTCCATATACAAACTCCTAGTTGAAGGAAGCTGGAATTTGAAATGAAAAACTTCATATATTTTAAATAATATACAAATGCATAATATTTAGATAGCCCAAACTATTATGAAAACATTGATAAATTTTACAACATTAAAATGTCTTAATATATTTCTCATCAGGAGATAATGCAAAGTAAGTAGAAGACAAATCACATATGAAGAGAAGATATTTACAACTCATAATTAATCAAAGAACATTATCCAAAATACAATGAGAATTCTTTGAATGCAATTGAAAAATAGCAATTGCAAGCACACTAGGAATTTAAAGAAAGAAAGCTTTTCAGTGCTCAAAAATATATAAAAAATTATAACAAAATATCAGCTAATACCAAGTATTTTTAAGGATAAGGAGCAAGAGATATTAACAACATGTGCATAAATTTGTAAATTCATTTTAGAATGTAAAAAATTACCTATTGGGTACAATATATTCTATTTAGATGAAATGGATACACTAGAAGCCTAGACTTCAGCACTGTACAAGTCATCCATGTAGCAAACATTTATAACCCCTAAATCTATTAAAATAAAATATAATAAAAGAAAAAAAATGTTTGTCACTATTTTACTCACTATCCAGAAATTTCAATACTAATATAACTCTAGAGATGATCTTTAATGTGTACATCAGGAGAAATGTAGAAAATATTAATAACAGGGTTTTTTCCACAGTACAAAAAAAATGAAGTAAAACAAGTATCTATGTTCTATGTATTCATAAGCTGAACTGCAATATAGAATTGAACGTCACTTTACCACTGTTAGAAGCAGCCATATGAATAAATAAATTTCAGGAATAGAATATGAAATGAACAAAAATCATTTTATCAAAAAGTCACCTTCACTTGAATGTTTATTGCAGCACAATTCACAATTGCAAAGGTGTGGAAACAACACAAATGGTCATTAATTCATGGATTAACAAAATGTGGTATATGTATACTATGGAATGCTACTCAGCCATGAAGAATGATGAATTAATGGTTTTTGCAACAAACTGTATGGAACTGGAGACCATTATCCTAAGTGAAGATCTAAAGAATGGAAAAAACAAAACAAAACACCACATGTACTCGCTATTAAATTGGAACTAACTGATGAGTACACATATACTTACAGGGAAGTAAAATTCAATGGAAATCAAGCAGTGGGGGGAGGAAGGGATGGGCAAAAACCTACCTAACAGGTACCAATGAACACTATCTGGGTGACAGGCATACTTTTAACCCTGACTCAAACTTACAAAAGCGATCCATGTAACCAAAAAGTTCTGTACCCCTGCAATACTTTGAAATAATAAAAAAAGAAAAAAAAATACAGACATTGTGAAAACACTTTATACTGTTAAAAATATGCCATACAAAATACTCTGTATTTTGGGATATATATGTCCTTCTTCTATATATCTTTTTTGGTGTGTGTATATATATTTATATATGTAGTACATATATATATATTGTATTTCATGTATATATATAAATATTAAAAACAAAAGAAAGAAAATGACGTACACCCTACTTAGATTATTTGTGACTGTTTGTTGTAGTGAGGGAGAGGACGATGACTGCACCTGAGCACACAGGTGATTCGCGGTATGGATAATGTTCTCTTGCTTAACCTGTGTGGTAGACATATGACTATCTTATCATTCATAGTTACTGTCTTAGTCTATTCAGATTATGACAAATTGTTATCAACTGAGTAGCTTATAAACAACAGAAATTTATTTGTTACATGTCTAGAGACTGGAAAGTCCCAGACAAATGCTCCAGTGAATTCAGTGTCTGGCAAAGGCCACTTTCTTTCATTTAGAAAAGGTCCTTCTCACCTGGTGGAAGAATCTAGCTCTCTTGAGCATCTCTTATAAAGGCATCCACTGATCTCATTCATAAAGGTTCTGTCTCATGACCCAATTATTTCTCAAAAGTTTCACTTTCCTAATACCATCCACCTTTGGAGTCAGGATGTCAACCGGCATTTTGGGAGACACAAATATTCAGACCTTAGGAGTAACTTACTTTCAAATTTCATAGTTTTTATACTAATATGCCATCTATTATAAGATATACCCTCAATTCAGATACGTCAAAATTGAAAAAGGTACATTTTATTATTAACAAAATATGGTGTATCTTTTCATATTAATGATACATTTTATTATCCAAATTGTGAAATACTTTTTGTCACATTTATTTAGTGTCATTAATTCATATCTTCTATGAATTTATTCTAATTATAAAGTGATGTATCTTTCCATTACCCAAAACAATAAAGCATATTTTCCTCAAAGTACAATTTTGTTTTTTTCACTGTAATTCAATCAGAACACAATAAAAAAGTTATCTTACTATAATTTCACCATTAATATTCTATTTTTCTGTGCTCTTTATACTGTACCTTTCCACAAAAGAGCCTTAGATATACTTTAAATATCTAATATCATATGTTGATTTTCTTTTTAAAACTTTTAACTGAAGACTTGATTATTTTCACTTCTGTTGGTCACCCACCCTACATCCAAGCATTTTAAATTTCATAAGGAAGTAGAATGATGGCCTTTAATTTTTTATGTTGAAAATTGTTATCATCTATCTGTGTCAGGCTCTATGGCTAAATCTAAAAAGACTTATGCTTATTTAGTTAACAAACTTTAATCCCTATACAGTCAGTTAAAAATATATCTCTTGGTAATCCACTGATATGTAAAAAAATTAGATGTTCTGTCTTTATCCCAAGCTCTGTTAAAATCATTTCAGAAAAAAAAAAACTGTCAAAATTCCAAGTAAACATATCATTATCAAGCAGTCATGCATTATGGAGTTTTCTTTTTTTAAAATAATTTTTATAACTTATGCAATTCATTATCTCTTATCCCACATACATAGGATGCCCACTGTACCATGGCTGTATAGTGTGACCATGTGAGATGCAAATTTGAATTAAAGATGCAATGCGAGAGCCAGGCAGTTGTGGTTATGTATTTTACAATTAATTTAGTGTAACAACCTTAATTTAAGTCTTCATTAATATTCCTTTTTAAACATGCTGCAAATGTAATTGCAGTGTACACAGGACAAATAATAGGAATGGCTTGCCCAATTTATTACTCTACAAAAGAATTAGTGTGATGGCCAATTAAAGGATGCATTTAAATATAGTTACATTATTTATCACGGAGAACTAACTCAAGGAAGGCTAAAGGTGTTATTAGAAACATTAATTTAATTCCCTCTAAAATGACATAAAATTATATAAAATATAATATATGATTATAAAAGAACATTTTAATGAAGTGTTGGTATAATTAGGGGGATTATCATAATTTGCCACTAATAAAGTGAGAAGTATAATAGCACCTTTTCTTATTTTAAAAGTTATAAGTGATATATTTTATAACATTTGTTCCATGTGATTTATATATATATATATATTATATATACACATACATATTGGCAAATGTAAAATTTTAATTCTTTTCTTAAAGATACTTTTATTCCAAATGTATGAAATAAATAATGCCAAACAGCTCTAATATTAGTATTAATATGGATTGCTTTTTTGTCTTTCCACACAATGTGGAATTAGATATCAACACAGAGAAGAGGAGGAGGTTGAAAACCAGTGTGAGTGATGGAAAGGAAGAACATATTTTTTTCTGCTTTCCCTAAAACTTAAACTCAGTTAATATCTTGGTATCCATAAGAAAAGAAAAAAACACTGCAGTTATATGTTTTCCTTGTTATTCCTCAGAATCTTTTTTGTTTTTTGAGATATTAATTGGTATTCTACAGGAAAATGTCGTTAGTTTTGTTGTTACTATTAATTGTTTGCTGTCCTAAACAAATACAATTCAGTCTCCAACAGCAAAACCCATGATTTTTTTTCGATAGGTGTTAATACTCTTTATGAATTTCTGAAAAAGGGAAATGGAATTCATTATTTCCCTAAAGTAATTTATCACTGGGAAAAAAAGACACCTCTTAACCTTTCTAAGAATACTGTATATCATAAAGATTTACACAACTTAGTTAATTTGAACAGAAGAAAGTGCTGGTTCTCAAATGCCTAACCATTTTCATCTTCATGTAGGCTATACCATATATTGTTTAAATGTTTCACATTGTTATTTACAAAATCTTCATTCAGTAAAAAATCACTGGTAAAATGAATAACTAAAAAAACCAAACAATAAGAGGACCGTGGATTTGCTGATAAAGCATGTATTTTAATTGTATTTTTATCGACTCACTTTTGAGATACAAATTTTATAAGGATGCATATAAGAAATTCTATGTACTTCGTCTTTTATTTTTTAGATAATCCACAATATTTATTTGCTCAGAAAACAAGCTGATTGTTGGAAGGGAACTCAT
The DNA here is from genome assembly GCA_963575035.1 of Avahi laniger. Taxonomy (NCBI): domain Eukaryota; kingdom Metazoa; phylum Chordata; class Mammalia; order Primates; family Indriidae; genus Avahi; species Avahi laniger. The sequence goes on along the minus strand of CAUYSK010001519.1, from coordinate 60,697 downwards.
TTTGTACTTTGGTATGATGAGCCATCTAATACTACAAGCTTTATATTCATACTTTACAACCAAAAAGTACTAAATTGTGGGTGATTATAATTAGAAATTATTTAAAATCAGAATTAATAATGAGTAAAACAAAACCTCATTTTTAATGTATCAGTACATAATACTCTTAAGAACTTTCAAGTCCAGATGGGAATAATGTTTGTCATAAGATGCTACAAAGAGGAAGAAAAGATTCTCTGCTGAAACCCCGAAGAAATGTGTCAAAGCTGACTCTTATCCTTTTTCTTTAAACTAGCCTCTACTTTCTATTATAAAATTTATGTTGCTCTAGAGATTATGGACTAGAATGTGGTTATGATAGCTGTTTTCATTGAGATATGCACTAATTCTATGCAATTTTTAAGTTTGTTTTAATTTGGAGACATAATAGCCCTTAGTTGCATAGTTATAACATGAGATCAATACCATCAAACATTCTATAATACCAACCTCTTGTTAAGTCATTACTGCTTTACATAATTGACTCCAGGGAGACCAAAAAGGAGCGTGGGTAAGAAGGATCATTTTCAGCATCCATTTTCTGTTCCCTATACCTTTTTTGTTTTCCAAAATTACTCCATTATAGGTTATTGAGGCATTTGTAATAATTAACAATGATTAAAATACTTCTTAATTTATTATTTGCAAATAAAATTACTTTGAAATATTGTCTGCTGCCTATTTTGCAAACTTGAAAAATAAATTATGTACTCAGTGAAATAATTTGTTTTAACCTTGGCAAAATTATAAAAAGTTGGTAGCATACCAAATTTAAAGTCTGAGTTTTCCAATCCTACATCTTTGGCTATCATTAATTTATATTTCTTTATCATTACCACTACAGTGATATCAAAACATCTCTGTCAATCTTTTGCTTCAGTCCCTGCTTTTCACCTGGAATATTTTATTTTTACTCATTTATAGCTTTCTTCAAAATCTATGAATCCACGTGTGGGCTCTTGACCAAATCCAAATTTCACTAAAATTTGGATTTGGTCAAAAGGCCTCACTCAAAGATTTAAAAGTCCACATGTGGTCCCAAGGCTGCAGATTGCCAATCCTATTTAGAGGAAAGATATCATAGAAATCTATGATATATGAAATATACCATATGAAATATATATGGCTACTTTCTTTGGAAACTACACTTGTTTATTATGATGACATTCTAGAATTACATAATAAGTTATTTAGTATTCATCACCTAGCATTAGTTTTTTATTTGTGCTTTTAGATGTGATTGATAGTTCAAGATTGTGAGCACCTGTTCACAAGATTTTAGTTATTATTGAATAACTCATTCATCAATAAGTAGCTGTAGAGCAACAATTGTCAAGAAAATTGTTCTAAACACGTTGTGGGATTTCAATATATTCAATAGTTCCCTCTCCTAAAAGAACTCATAGTTTATTTAGATGTATTTTATGTGGCAATATTTGTCTGAATGTATTTATTTTACAACTAATTTACCCCTGAATGGATTACCCATAAAAAAAGTTTTTACTTCTAAAGACAACAGCTCCAATTAAAATTTTGTCACTATTGACAGTGTTAAATTTCTCTGTGGAAGACTCCTTCCTAATTCTAATATTTGGTCAATGAAAGGAGAAAATATATACTGCCTGCTTTCTTTTCTGCTGGGAGAAACAAATGTAAATCAAGAATGTGAAACATGAAATAAAAGATATTAAATTCAAATTCTATCGTTAAGATGGCACACCATTCTCAAAGATAAAATGTGCTTGTCTGTAAGATGACAGCAAATTTAAAAAATGTATCCTACTTAGTTGAAAATGCGAGTATGTCTCAAAAATAATAAAACATCTTTTTAGTTAAGATGTTTACACTCATTTGCCTGTTTTTTAAACTCAGTTACATTGTCTCTGGGTATGGTGGGGAGTGTGAAGTTTAGAAGGCATATTTTTTTTTTAAAATTAAACAACCAAGTAATATTTATGTGCATTTTGGTTTTTCTTTAAATAAACACATATTGATTTAAAGATGGTCATATTTACATTTTTAAATGTGTCATATTTCTATCACATCAATCAAAAATGCTGAAATCAACTGATGCTTTATAATTCTAGTAAGAGAAGATACTTTGACACCAGGAATAACTACATTCAAGATAAATCACATAATTTGATATTAACATAATTTAAAAATGTCCTATAGTGCAATATAACGTACATTTGAAAGATTGTAGAGTTGAAAAACTGTTAAATGAATATCGCTTATGACAGACCACTCACTTTAAGAAATAAAACGTAACCACTGCATTAGTTTTAATGAACGAGCACTCACTTCTTCCTCACTTTTCCTCTCTTCTTCCTATAACTGTAAGAATATCACAAAGCTATGTTGCTGTATTTTTCTTAATTTTATTTAAACTAAATAAACTAACAACATACAATTTAATTTGCCAGTTTTTGAATAGTTTGAGCAAATTCACTGAGTAGGGTTCGTACTACACATATTTGTCTCACTTAATTATTATTCCCTTTTGCTGATTATGTTCATGATTTTCATTCAAGTAAATTCGTCATCTGAATTTTGTTCATTTTCACCTCTGCAAAGTACTTTATTTTATTTATTAATTTTTATTTCAAAAATATTACATTTGTTTATTGAGGAAGAATTGACATTTTTAAATCTTTTTCTAAATTTCAGAATATTATGGGGGTACAAACATTTTGGTTACATAAATTCCTTTTGTACCATCTGAGTCAAATTTATAAGTGTATCCATGTGCCAGATAGTGTGCATTGTACCGGTTAGGTGTGAATTTACCTATCCCCTCCTATGCCCTCCCACCTGCTTGATTTCCTATGAATGTTATTTCCATATATGCACACAGTGTTGATCAATTAGTTTCAATTAATGGTGAGTAGCTGTGGTGTTTGTTTTTACATTTCTGTGATACCTCACTTAGAAAAATGGGCTCCAATTCCATCCAGGTTAATACAAGAGGTATTAGTTCATCATCTTTTTTATAGCTGAGTAGTACTCCATGGTATATATATATCACATTTTATTAATCCACTCATGTATTGATGGGCACTTGGATTGTTTCTACATCTTTGTAATTGTGAATTCTACTGCTATAAATGTTCGAGTACAGGTGTCTTTTTTTATAGAATGTCTTTTTTTTCCTTTGGGTAAATACCCAGTAGTGGGATTGCTGGATCAAAGGGTAGTTCTACTTTTAGTTTTTTGAGGTATCTCCATACTACTTTCTATAGAGCTTGTACTAGTTTGGATTCCCACCAGCAATATATGGATGTTACTATCTCTCCTCATCCACGTCAGCATTTGTTGCTTTGGAAATTTTTGATAAAAGCCATTCTCACTGGACTTAAGTGATATCTCATTACGGTTTTGATTTGCATTTCCTGATGATTCGAAATCTTGAGAATTTTTTCATATGTTTGTTGGTCATTAGTCTTCTTTTAAAAAGTTTCTGTTCATGTCTTTTGCCCACTTTTTAATGGGGTTGTTTAATTTTTTCTTCCTGATTTGTTTGCATTCTTCATAAGTTCTAGTTATCAGTCTTTATTGGATGTACAACACGCAAATATTTTCTCCTATTCTGTAGGCTGTCTATTCACTCTAATGATTGTTTCCTCAGCTGTGCAGAAGCTTTTTAATTTGCTCAGGTCTCATTTGTTTATTTTTGTTGCTGCTGTGATTGCTTTTGGGGTCTATATCATAAATTCTTTGCCTAGGCTGATGTCTATAAGAGTTTTTAAATCATTTTTTTCTAACATTCTTATAGTTCCATGCCTTAGTTTAAGTCTATTATCCATTGTGAGCTGATTTTTGTGAGTGGTGAGAATTACGGATCTTCTTTCAGTCTACTATATGGGGCTATCCAATTTTCCCAGCACCATTTATTAACTAAGGGTTCTTTTCCACAGTGTATGTTTTTCTCTGCTTTTTCAAAGATCACATGACAATATGAGGATGATTTTATACCTAGGTTCTCACTTCTGATCCATTGGTCTATGTCTTTGTTCTTGTGTCAGCCAGTAATACTCGACCTGGTAAAAACACCAAGTGAACTCAACTACTAAAAAGTTGAACACTGAAATTGGAAATATTGTGTCATCTGATCAAAGGAAAACCAGCTTGCTTACCTGGCAAGTACAGTGGCAGAGAAATTTACACACTCTGAAGTCAGGTGCCATTTCTTGTGTCTATTTCCTAGCATCATATCTGCTGGTAGGCAGGCAGCACTAGAACTGGGATCCTATTAGAAGAGCCTCATGGTGTTCGGGAGTCTTTTTACAGATTTGTTTTTCCTTACTATGTAGAATCTAAGTCATGTTTCTATTGTATGTATAACTAGGCACACAATTGCTGTGTCATAGGATATATGTGGTTTCAACTTTAGTAGCTAATGCCTAAACGTCTTTTTTTACAAAGCAGCGTACCAATTTACATTTCTAGCAACAGCACCTTTCTACTGAATTGTTTTTTTACTCTAAGCATGTATAAATTTTTTGTGTAATCTAGATATTACAGTTACAAATAACTTATTCTGATGTGTGGCATATCTATCAACTTCCTTATGCTGTCTTTAAGATTAAGAATATTTTGTTTAATTTTAAAGTTGTCAAATTTATAAAACTCATTTTTTTACATTTTACATTTTTGTATTTCATATTAAAAAGTGTTTATTACTCAAGATCTTAAGGCTAACTTTCTCCAAAATATTTTATTTTCTTATTTTCTTTCAAAACATTTTAAATGTTGCCTTATATAGTTTAGTCCTTGATCCATATGTAGCTTACTCTTTTACCCTTTAGGTATATGCTAATAATCCTTAAGTGACCTAAGAAGAGATATAATGGAAATTAGAGTTTATTGCTATAGGGGCCATGAGGACATCAGAGCTATCAGCCTGATGTTACAAAGTTTAGAAGTGAGGACCCATGGAAATTTTTTTCTATGCATCCATATGGAAGAAACAGTTTTTCCTACCACCCTTTATTGAATTTTCTATCCTCTTTCCGCTGATTAGCAATGCCAGCTACAGCATGTGCCAAGATTCGATTTGATATGTAATATGGTTCCTTGTCTGGTCTCTCTACTGTTTCTTAATAAAATTGTCTCTTCCGGTGCTAATACTACACAGTAGTAAAACACAAACCATTTATTTTTCTGTATCCGCTTCTCCTTAGGAACTGAATTCCAATGTTTTCAAAGAGTTTCAACCTTGGTCATGTGATTCTGTCAAAAGTCTACCATTGTTATTGGAAAAGGCAATACATTTGAGGGGAAAAAGCAGTATCCTATGTTTGGCTCACTTCTCTTGTAGTTTTGGCTCTTAATGGTTTTGTCCTCTCAAAGATTTCTTGCTTGAGTAGCTCTCCAATACCTACAGCCAGTTATTTACAATTTGTTCCTGTTCATATTTTGTATTTGCTTTCAGCAAGAGGATTGTCCAAAGCAAATTAGCCCTCCATTACCAGAGAAAGAAACAATCTACCCATTTAATTGTTTTTTCTATTTTTATTTCACTTATAATTTGTAATTATTTATCTCAAATATACTTTACCCATTTTATAGCCTTGTTTTCCTAGGCTTTTAAAAAAATCTATTCTTAATTGCTTTAAACATATTAATGATTTTTTAGATTCTATATATTATAATTCTGCATAATTTATGGGTCTGATTTTTCAGTTTGCTTTTCTTTTGCTCCAACTCATTGTGGCTTATTTTCTCATGCGTTTAGGATTTTTTTTTAAATTATAAATGCATTTTCTCCTGAAATGTTATCTGTAGATATTCTGTATGGTTTGAATTCAAAATGCTTCCCTTCAGAAAGGACTTTTTGTTTACTTGGGTATGAACCTTAAAGCTCTATCAATGAAGAACCATTTTACCATTTTTGATAGGGTTGTTTTAAGACCATAAAATTATTGTCAATTCTGGGCTCAAACATAAATAAATTTTTTGATTGAAAGTAAGATTAATGAAATACTTTTTAAAAAGCTTTTTCCTTACATTCCACTAGATCTAAAGTCAACTTTGGAAAATTTCTTCAATGTCTTTCTCTATCATGAGTAGTGCTGCTTCTTCTTCTCTTCTTCTTCTTCTTCTTCTTCTTCCTCCTCCTCCTCCTCCTCTTCTTTCTCCTCTTCCTCCTCCTCCTTTTCTTCTTTTCCCCTCCCCTGATTCATGTACTTAATATACCATACTCTGAGGATTCCGGTTTTCGTAGGACTCTCAAATCCTATTTCTCACCCTTCAAGGGCATCAGGAATTACCTCCTGTTCCTGACATGTGGCCCATTAAAACCTAGGCAATAAGCCAACAAGACTGGCAGTTAACACAGGGTAAATTCCAACATCATCCTTCCCTTAATTCTGTAGCTTCACATTGCAATATTATTTTTTTCTCTTCTCTACTGAAATTTTCATTTTGCAGTTAGGCTGTACTCATTAATGTGATTTAAAAGATATTTTAGCCAACATTTTTGATGTACTATATATAAAGTTTAGTCTGAATACTTAGAAAGAGTTACAAGGCTTCCTGTCTTGCTTTAATTAAATACAACTCCATCTGAAAAGTAATGTGTAAATTATCTGTAAGCATTTAATGAAATAAACTTTTGGAGTAGTATTTATAAGCATTTTGAAAGAAAGGTATTGCACAAGTCAAAGATAGTGCAATAGCCTATTTTTACATAGAACTGTAATCAAAATAACTTTAAAAAAACCCTACAAATTGTACTGATAGCCTTATATTTTTTAGTTCTAGACCTACAATATAAAAAAAGTAAACATCCTAACTAAAATCATATAAAGGCACAACAATCTATTGTTATAGCATAATTATCATAAGGACTGTAATATTTTATAGAGATAACAATGTTCCCCATTTTAGCATTTTGGATGTTTAAATTGAATTCCTAAATGGAAGAATAGGATAATAAACTGATTTTTTGGCTTTTCCACTAGTCTTAGAGAAGTGAAACACTTTGAACCTTGTTTGAATCTTTCTTGCAACATCAACCAAAGCAATTATTAAGAGGATGTTTACAAAAGATTCAAATAAAATAGAGTTCAGCCAAAAACTAAGACTGTACCAATCATTTGTATCTAATTACAGAGTTTACATGTTAAGCAATATATAACTGGTAGTTATGAGAATTAGTTGTCTCTGAGAATGAGAACAAGTATTGCAATCCAGGGGGTGGGGTAGGGCATGACTAGCTATATGTAAAAGCTGAAGAAATCTAAGATCTGATGGCTTCTATGAAGTGTAATGGCCTGTGTCAGCTTAGTCTCATCTCTTTTACTGCATATGACCAAAATGTGGAGAGACATAGACGTCACAAGTCATGTCTGGTGGTCATGAAATCACTGCTATGCTGTTGCTATACATGCTGTGTTGTTTCTTGTTCCTAGAGCTAAGTAAATTTGGTGCTGAGTTAATGGTATGGTAAGTATGGTGTCAGCCTGAACTCAAGATAACTGTTCCTACCAAAACAGAGTGAACAATCAATAAAATACTTCATAAAACAGAGAATTTATTAACTAAACGTTTTCCCCAGAAACTTCCTGAAACAATTTAAACATAAAAAGTATATTTAGCATAATATAATAAATTAAAAATTAATATAATTAATAATATATAATACAACAATATAATGTTATAAATACAACATAATTTAAACATAAAGGTATATGTAATACACTATGATTTTTAAAAGCAAGTGAATAAAATGCTCAGTTGAATAGCTCAGGATTATATGAGATATACTAGTAAAATATCCTTTTAGGATATAAAAGAGATGAGAAGACATTTTATTGAACTCTATAGTTCAAATATTTAAATATTCTCAACAAATAAAACACACTTGGTAACTTTGTCTTCCTTTGAGATTTCAGTTATTTAAAATGATTTAATAAAGACTGGTGTTCTAAAGGTCTGCAGGTAAATAAATAATTTAAAATATAGCAATTCTTCCTGAGGCACTAGTTACAAGAAGATGTTTGCAGATGCAATAGAAATCACTATTAAAAATATGCTAAAATGAGGCCTGGTGCAGTGACTCACGCCTGTAATCCTAGCACTCGGGGAGGCCGAGGTGGTTGGATCACTCAAGGTCAGGAGTTCGAGACCGGCCGGAGCAAGAGCGAGACCCCCATCTCTACCAAAAAAAATAGAAAGAAATTACCTGGACAACTAAAAAAATATATATATAGAAAAAATTAGCCAGACATGGTGACACATGCCTGCAGTCCCAGCTGCTCAGGAGGCTGAGGCAGAAGGATTGCTTGAGCCCAGGAATTTGAGGTTGCTGTGAGCTAGGCTGACGTCATGGCACTCACTCTAGCCAGGGCAACAAAGCGAGACTCTGTCTCAAAAAAAAAAAACCAAAAAAATATGCTAAAATGAAAATGTGGAATTTCTTATATACCTACTCTTCTACTTTCAGCTTTTACTGCATTTTTGAATAAAATATTGTTTAATTTCCTCTGCTTCTACCTTAGCCTAACTATCTTCTTAGCCAGGTATATCAATGATAGAGAACTGAGTTTGAAGAGTTACAGTAAATCAGTACAATGCAAGAAAGAAAGAGGAATGCAAAAATGCTTCTGAAAATAAATATCAATATTTAAAATATCACGTTGTTTTAAAACCTTGAATATTTAAAGCACATAAGAGAACGGAGATAGTCATAAAATCTATGTGTGAGTAAGAAGACGGTGACATATTTACTCACTCATTTCAATTCCTTATCAAATACTTAGGGGCAATAACTCTGTGTCAGGAAATGATATTCCTTATGCTCTTAATATGACATGAATAAAATTAATAGATACATATGTCAATCAATTAAAAATAGCATATGCAGGTCCTTGGATTATCTGCCAGTCTCTGTGTTATCTGCATGTGTTTGTGTGTCTTTCTCTGTATGTGTATTTTATATACATTATATTAGATATAATTGATCCTCGGAAAATGCAGATCAAAGTATAATGAATTCTCTCCTCTTCATTCAGCGTTTGTAACCTTTTGAATAAAATATTAATTCAACAGCATCTTGGCTCTATCTAAAAAAATTTAAGACAATTTTCTGCAAAAAGTTTGTGGGGAAAAACACATATTGATCAGTACTAAGTGGTAAAAATTTATTGCAGTGTTGTCAGTTGCCTTATTCTAGATCAATACAAATCCCACCAAAAGCTTCTTAAATGCAGTAAGAATCTGACAAGACCTTTTTGTCACAGATTAGTGTTAAAGCAATGAAAGAGCCCCCAAGGAAAATTGTCTTTCTGGCTGAAATGCCAGCTGTATTCTGTTTCTGAAATGTTCTGTGCACGTATGACATCTTTATTGATATTGTGGATATCTAAAACAAACAAAAAAAAAGCTTAAACATTTTGTGTGCTGAGTAATGCAAATGAGGATAACAATCTGAAAAGTTAAATTTGAATTTATTGTTTCTATCAAAAATCCACTATTTGATGTATATTATATAGTTGAGCAGAATTAAGTTAGAGAAGCACAATCTTAATTAAATTCTGCAACATTTTTACACTAGCCCATCATATCGATTTTAAGTTAATAAAAATATAAGGTAATGTTTTCAAAAAGACATAAGAATAAGTTAGCAAAACATTTATTTTTCTTAAGAAAGAAAAGATTATAAATTTGATATAATTTAAATTTAGGTTTCACTCAACAAAGAAATCACATAAAATAGTAGAATCTAATCTGAAACTGCAGAAGGAGTTCTCAGGCACTTGAGACAAGCTGCATTTCATGAATTTTGATAACACTAGAATTTAGTCATCTTGGCAGTATTGTAATATCAGTTTGCATAAGTAAACCCATTGAGACTTGCTTATTTTGGTACATGCTTCTTTTGGCACTTTCAATTATTTGGACAGAGAAAGTACATGCATCTTTCATATTTATGTGAATTTAATTTTATGAAAGGTATCAGTTTAACTGCATAGCAATCTATTTTATTCAAATATAGGGAAAATTTTATTTTGGAAATGTAACTTTTATTTAAATCATTATTTTAGTACCCTTTTCACTAGTCTGATAAACTCATGATGCTTTTCATTCCAGATGCCATTTTTCCTTTTTATTCTTTGTCTCATCTCTAGATTTTTGCCTTTCTAATCTCAAATAATATCCTTTGTTAGTGCACTTATCTATCTCTATTTAATACAATTTCTATTAATTGCCAAATTTAGTCTGATTTTAAATACATTAATATGAAAAGGTAACAATAAAGTATGCCACACTAATATATAAGTGTTTTATAAATATAATATGTAATTATATGATATAAATTCAGAATAACTCTGATAACTATTAAAAAGAAATGCACATTATGTATGTATGGATATACATAGATAACACATACATACATGATATATATGTATATGATATATACATTAATATTATATTATTACAATGTAAGATGAGGCCTAGGCCAATGCCAGCCTAAGCACAGTGTTCTATTTACCACAACCATTATTTGAAATTAATTTTTACAATTCACTTAATGCATGCTGCTACCTCATAAGAAGTTCCAGAGTTAAAATGGACAGGGTAGAACACGACATTATATTTGGCAAAGAGTTTAAAATACTTATTTAGCCTAGCTGCAATTCTTAGCTCCAAGGAAAAAGATTCAAAGTCTACTTTGGATATTTTTTATTGGGATGTGGCACAACAAAATGAAAAGCAATGGAAGGACTTAGATTATTAGTAATGTCATAGAGGACCTATTCTTATAATCTGATGGAGTTTAAAATCCATCATTGGTGTCATGTTCTATATTAGTGATCTCTAATATTAACACAAAGGCACACCCATATGGTTAATTACACAGAAGAGCCTGTTCCTATATGTGGCTGTCACCTGTATCAAAGCTTTGGAATCCACTTTTATTTGCAGATATCAGAGATGTTAAAGAACAACTAGTTATATGAAAAGAGTATGGCTTTTAGAAGAATCAAGGAGGTGAAAAATCTCAATAAAAAGAACTATGAAACATTAGGACACAAATCACTGATAACAGAAACAAATTTGAAAAAAAACATATCATGCTCATAGATCAGTAGAATCAACATTGCTAAAATGTCCATACTAGCCGAAGTGATTTATAGATTCAATGCAATCCCCATCAAAATACCAATGTCATATTTCACAGATCTAGAAAAAATAATTCTATGTTTCATTTGGAACCAGAAAAGAGCCAGAATAGCCACAATCTTCAGCAAAAAGAACAAATCTGGAGGCAACACATTACCAGACTTAAAACTGTACTATAAAGCTACAGTAACCAAAGCAGCATGGTATTGGCACAAAAATAGAGACACAGACCAATGGAACAGTACAGAGAACCCAGATATGAAAAAATTCACAAACAGGCAACTGATCTTTGACAAAGCAGACAACAACATACATTGGGGAAAAGAAACCCTATTTAATAAATGGTGTTGAGAAAATTGGATAGCCACAAGGAGAAGAATGAAACAGGATCCATACCTCTCACCATTCACAAAAATTAATTCAAGATGCATAAAAGACCTAAATGCATTCTAGCATTCTTATGGTTTCATAGTGATATATGCTAGAAGAAAATGTAGGAAAAGCTCTTCTACATGTTGGTTTAGGCAAAGAATTTATTAAGAAGACTTCAGTAATAATCACAGCAAAAACAAAAATAAATAAATGGGACTTGATTAAATTAAAAGCTTCTGCACAGCTGAAGAAATTATTAACAGAGAAAATAGACAATCTGCAAAATCGGAGAAAATATTCACCAGCTATACATCTGATAAAGGGGTAATAAGCAGAATCTACAAAGCACTCAAGCAAATTAGCAGGAAAAATCAAACAACTCCATTAAAAAGTCGACAAAAGAAAGGAACAGGAGCTTTTCAAAAGAAGATAGAGAAATGACTAATAAACATATGAAAAAATGTTCAACATCACTAATCATCAGGGAAATGCAAGTTAAAACTACAATGAGATATTAACTTACATCAGTCAAAATTGCTTTTATTAAAAAGTCTGAAAACAGTAAATGCTGGCATTAATGTAGAGAGAAAGGAACACTTACTTATACACTATTGATGGGACTGTAAATTAGTACAACCTCTATGGAAAACAGTATGGAGATTACACAAAGAATTAAAAGTAGATCTACAATTCGATCCAGCAATCCCACTACTGGGTATTTACCCAAAGGAAAGAAGTCATTTTGTCAAAAAGACACTGCATTTGAATATTTATTGCAGCACAATTCACAATTGCAAATATGTGGAATCAACTCAGTGCTTACCAATTCATGAGTAGATTAACAAAATGTAGTATATGCATACCATGGAATACTACTCAGCCATAAAAAGGATGAACTAATGCCTTTTGCAATGATTTGGATGGTACTAGAGACCATTATCCTAAGGGATATATCTAAAGAATGGAAACAAACACCACATATACTTGCTATTAAATTGGTACTAACCGATGAATACACGTGTGCACAGAAGGAGTAAAACTCAGTGGAAGTCAAGTAGGTGGGAAGGAGGAGAAGATGGGTGAAAAACTGCATAATGGGTACAATGAACACTCTCTAGGTGACGGGCATACTTATAACCCTGACTCAAGCTTTACCACAGAGATCCATGTAACTACAAACATTTGTACCCCAATAATATTTTGAAATTAAAAAAAACTATATAATAATAATTTAAAAAGACTAAAATTGTTACCATCTGGCCCCTTACAGAAAGTTTGTGGATATCTGCTCTATACAATAGAGTGATGGTCTGGTTTTATTTTGAATTATTTCAAGTGAAGTACATCTTTCTTGTACACAGAAAATGATCTAAATACCTCATTTCATCCTACAACTGCAATGCTTTTGCTTTCACAACAGACATCAAAAATCACTATCTAAACAGGTCAGAGATCTAGATTTAAAAAAAAAAAGCAACTTTTAGTTGATCAAACTAAACACATTCTTCCCAGATGTTTATGACATTAAATTCATGTGTTCTTAAAATAGTTTTAAAATGGTGGGTGTTTTAACAAGAACATGTAGACTAGGGATTAGACCACATTTTAATTCCTAATGGTGAATTTTGTCTACCTTTATAATCATTGACAGATGACTATCTTCATTCCCAATTTCCTAAAGACCTGAATTTCCAACTCAGGTGGAGAATCTTTAGCTAATAGCGTTCTCCATTTTCTCAAGATTTTTATGTTTCTTACACTTAATATGTATTTAATTTTGAAAAAAGAAAAAAAAAGAACTACACTATCCATTTTTGTAAATATAGCACCTTTTGTTATTATTAAAAGTGGCGTAAGTAAGCATCACTAAATAGATACATTTATTCATTGAGATATTATGCTTCTGTGGCTATGTGCAAGGAATAAATCAGGCTGAGCAGTCATGCTCTCCCTAAGGCCCTCCAATTGCCCTGAAATATCTTTCTGCCTGAAATCATATGGTTTTGAACCTAATCAAAATGTGTGGATTAGGATTCCTAGCATTTTGACAGCCTAGAGAACAGACAGGAATGAAAAGGGGAGTGTCTGGGTAATTTTTATGTCAATGCTTTTTTCAGATACTGACAATAGTGAAAGAGGGATATAGCTCATTTTAATTTTCACTAGATCAAGTATGGCTTCTGTATATAGTACCATGTTTATGTCTCAATATGTATGTTTTCTTATTGATTTTAAAAGATAGCCTTAGAGGTGGAAATTACAATAGAACAAGTTGAATTTTATTTAAATAATTTTAATTATCTTTTGGAGGTAACTTCTGTGACTGTCCCTTACAATTTAAAAATTTTAAATTTTTAAAGATTGCACATTCTCCTTACTCTCAGACATACACTACTTATTTATTCCTCTTTCTGAGTATAAAAAGGTATATTTTTCAAAAAAGAAACATCACATTTTTAAAAATAGTAATAAAATGCCTTTCATTATCAGATATAAGAAAGACAGAATTTGTGGATGATAAATATGGCATCTTGCATAGTAAGCATTCTTTTCAAACACCACTCATTTGGTATCTATTGTTATGTAGCAAATGCTCAAAATTTCATGGCTAAAACATCATTCTTTTCTAATATACACAGTTTTATGGATCTGGGCTAGGTACAGCAGGGATGCATGTCTTGCCTCCATGACACCCTCCATGAGTCCTTAGCTGGGGCTGTTCATGTGGTTGTGAATATCTAAAATGGCTCGACTGTGTTCTCAGTCTAGGATTTCAGTTCTGCCTGTTACATGGGATCCTTGGTTTTTCTTCACGTGCTCTTCTGCTTGACAGGAATGTTCAAGATGGCTTCTCCATTTCCATTCTGGTTTCTGGGCTGCAATAGCTGTCATAGTTGATGGCTACCTGGGCATTTCTCTCATTATTTAAGCCTCCCTACATGGCTAACTTGGGCTTCCTCACAGTGTGGCTTTATCAAGATAGACAGAATTTTCACATGACAAATGATCTCCCCCTGAATCTTCCAAGAGTAACAGGTGGACATTAAAAGGGTTTTTCTTCATATGAATGTTTTTCTAGATATTCAGACTCTGCAGTCCTAGAGATCACTTTTATTTTCTATTGATAAAACAATGGGCTCAGGATAGGCAGAATTCAAGAGAAAGGGTGTGACCAAAATGCAAATGCACAGAAGAAAGGAATTGGTGATGACTGAGAATGGTTATTTTGGAGACCTTCTACCAAAATGACCTTTCATGTTACAGACAAAATATTAGGTGACAGGATGCATTGAATATTTTGTTTTCATTCTCACATTTATCACTTCTCTAGTGACAATATATAAGTCCAACAATATGAAAGTGGAGAAAGCACATGGTTTTTAGGGAGCCATAGACTGCATTTACTAGCTAAGGGGACTGACACTCCTCACACCATCTCTTTGATCCTTACTTCCTCCCTTGAATATGTAAACCATGTGGCACTCGATTGATACGCACTAAACTGAAACTGCCACCGCCATTATTTCTTTCTTAGGTTCAACAATGTTTTTCTCTTTTCCCAAAAACAATTAGAATGAGCTATATTGTTACTGCATTTCTCACATAATATTATTTTGTCTTTAAGCTCTTCTCCAGGCTCATGGAGTAATACTCTGGGAAATAAGGGTTGCAAATGTGGTCTTCTTTAGGTATTTGTAACCAAAGGAAGTCTTTCTGTGTGTGGAGTAGAGGTGTTAAATCCTAGATTACTGAGGAATCCTTATGTTACTTGATGAATTAAAAAGATTTGCTGCCTTGGTCAATGAAAGGCATGTATTCTGATGCTGAAGAACATCTGTTATGTGCTATTATGCCACTTGTATATCATAAAACACATAGTGGGGATCAGCCACACTACAAAGAAAGCTTTCAGAAGCCAGAACAAAACAGGTAACAGATGTTCCTGTCAGATGGTCGAAGTAAAATATGTATTGTAACTGGCATCTGAGGCAGAAAATAAACAGGATTTATCCCCCACATAGGGTTTTAATTACTGTGAATTCGAAAGAGTATTATCTTTAAATATAGTATCTCTTATTCAAAGGGAGTGGCTTCATTCCTTGGAATGTCAATATTATATGGAGCATTGTGTTGTGACAATATTGTTTACCTTAACTTATTTTTACTTTATTTGGCATACAAAAGCACTTTTATAAATTAATACGGAACTCGATATTTTTATGCTTGACTTACAGTTTGCTCATAATATTATGAAAGGTATACATTTTAAAATAAAATTTGTTGTCATTTAATTTTTAAAATGAAGTAATATATTTGAAAATGTCTAGCAAAATGCCAATCACATAATAGGTGTTTATTAAATGTTGCAAATTTCAGTGTAACATACTGATGCCTTACCAGATGCAGCAATGTCACATACTGCTGGATCACATTTAGTTGTTACTGAATGGATTTTAGAAAGCTAAGCTTTTTCCTTTGCTTATGTATTTCTAAGTGCGCACATGTAAAACTCACAAAGACCCAGGGAGAAATTGGAAAAGAAAAAATAGAAATTAAAAGGAGTGAGTATATGGACCCTCTGCACCGCAATCCAGGGATCGATCCAATCCAGGGGGAAACAAAGAGGGTCCTCAGGAGCAGCCCCAGCTCCCTCCTCTAGAAGCATGAATATAAGGACTTTGACAAGTGGCTTTCTTGCTGGCCACTTGTAGTTTGAGTAGACCAGGGGTCTGGGAGAGGGGCCAGTCCCCACCCCGGAGTCCCCAGGTTCCCTGCTACCTTCACAGGGCTAGATTGTGCTCTCCCTGCTGCCTCCCTGGTGGCTTCTGGGTTTTGGATTCAGGATTTATTTCTAGTGTCCAAGACTTTGATAGGAAACTACAGTTGGACCTATGTTAGCTATCAGACTTCAATACCAAATAGTACTGTGGCCATTTACTACCTAGTCGCAGTCTCACTCTTACAAGCCATGTCAGCTTGTCTCCAAATGCAGTCCCAGAGCTCTCCATTCCAGCAGTAAAGATGAATTCTGTGATGCTGATGAAGTCCATCAAAGTGGCTCATCTCCAAAGTGTGTAACAGTCTTCTGGATCTGCTTCAGTCTTGACACACAGCAACTTGGGAAATAGTCTAAAGTGCCCAGTTACCACAGAAACACTTAATTATTTCACATCCAATGGAATAAGTGATGCTGTCCTTTTCTATTCATGTGATACTAGAGATGATGATGGGAGGCAAGGTCAGTGGAGGAGCATAAGAGCATTTTCATGCATCTCTTGTCATAGGTTAGGCTTGGAATGGATCTTTCTAAAGTATTTCTTTCAACATTTATTCTTGAAAAAAGATCTCTCTGAAATATAAGCAGACTTTTGTGCACATTTGGATCTGTTCGTGACCAGAAGAATCCCAATGATCAAAGGATTCAGGCCGTAAATTAGTATCTCTCAGCATTTCATGCAGGAAGGAAAGGACTGCCTGCTAAAATGTCACACAACCTCATTTCAAGTGAGATCTTTCAGTATCACTGGACATTATCAAATAATATTGAAGAGAACTGAGAGCTAGTTTCAGAAGGACAAGTTCCCTTGGTTTCCCAAAACAGCATAACATTTGTGGCTGAGCAGGTTTCCCCATCATCTAACTCATTTTAACCTTTTGTGCTGAGTGTTTTGGGAAGACACCAATATTCATATCTGTACCAAATCAACATGCCATGGGCTGTGAATTGGGGTGTATAGCATAGGGAAGAGCTGTCTTGTGTTTAGAATATGATGAACATAAAATTCTCACATTCCCCAATGGTGATAGATCTATCCTCACAATGCAGTGGAAAGTGAGCAGGGGGAGAGGGGAGGTAGGAAGGGAATAAATCAACCTAATGAACACTAATAGTATGAACACTATTTGGGTGACAGGCGCACCTATAGCCAGGACTGAAGCATTATAAAAACGACCCACGTAACCTAAAACATTTGTACCCCTTTAATATTTTGAAATAAAGAAATACAAATTTAAAAAAGGAAAAATAAAAAAATTAGGAGGAGAATGTGACATTGTTTCAAATTGGACTGCAGTGCAAATAACAACTTCCACACTTTCTGTAGGGGCAAGAAGCACAGAATTACCACTGAGATGTTTTTCTTCAAATGACAAGAAGTCCTTTCGCTCGGTTGAAGGGGAATGGAATGGTGTAATGTATGCAAAACATACAGGGAAATACTTTCTTTGTACATACCAAGAAGTTCTCTAGAATCAAGAAGAAGAAAGTGAGGAAGTTGGAAGATCAGAATGAGGATAACTCCTGCTGCCTTTAGGAGGCTGTCACTTTCACCTTAAAAATCAGAGACACTGATGAGCAATGGAAACAAAGCACAGATTTGAAGACAGACAAAAACAGAAGCTCAAAGAAAAGAGAAATTCGATGACAAAGGAACAAGGTTTTTTCATGATGATGGAGAAAGTTGGATTTACAATGAACCATTACTGAAATGTCTTGATGCTGCCAAGCATTAGGTTGGGAAATACAAAGTTTATACCTAATAACCAGGCAGTAGGCACAATTAAGCAACAAACAATCTTCCTTTGGGAGAAATTATTTATTCTCTTTTTATTGCAGTGATTTCTAGCTCAGGGATACTGGATTTTCTAATGCAGATGAACCATTCAATCAAGAAATATTTTCTTTTTTTCCTCAAAGAAAAAGTGAGTATATTTGTTTTGTAAGCTCTGAACCATATCATGAAATATAAAATTATCTAGATATTGCAAGACTGAGCAGTATAATTAAGTACTATCATTCAAAAGCGTGAGAAAAAGACAATGAAAATTGATTACTACATAGACATGAAACAGTCCTGAAATTCTATTTCTTTTACTGATCTGAAGAACAACAACAGCCACAAAAAAAATGGTTTACTTAAGCTCCATGGTAAAAGTGCCACATCTGAGCTGCCTCTCATCAGGAAAGCTAGCAGCATCCTTTGTCAATATGGTTAACCTCCAGGATTACTTTTATTCCTCCTAACTTGGCAACTCATTTTGAATGCTATTGCTGTGGCTGTAGCTGTCTTTTCTCATCTAAAAACTAGCACTGATGATAATTGCCTAGTCTTTATACTGCTTAGTTTTTCAAGGAGTCTTTGACAAGCTGCCTCTGTAATGTTGTCACCAGCCATCATTTACAGGGACAACCTCACAAGTCACAAATAATTGAACTTAATTGCAGGTGCATTTGGACCTTTACGATATCAAAACAAGAGGTCAGAAATCAATTATAGCAGAACATCATAGCCACCTATTTTATCGGGGGAAAATGAACTTACAGAAAAGAATGTGCTTTTTAAGGGTATTTGTCTCATTGAGCTCATGGTAATAAGTTTCTCTCTTTTTTCTCAGGAATGAAGTCTTATCTTTCCAGAATAGCTTTTCAGTAACTGCTACTCTCTGTATCCTTTATTGTAAAAACATTGCATCAAACCTTCAAAATTGGCTAAAGTATTTCATCCTTTATTAGCTCCTTTCCTCTAGACAAAGTACAGCCAGTAAAGATGTCATTCTTGTTCTTTGAAACAAGTAGATTAGTCCATTTTTCTCATGGGGTTTAGCAAAGTCCTTCGACAGACGTGACTGGCAGAGGAAGAGGCTGAAGATACTGGCCCCAGGGAATAGATCGCTGGCTTGATAAATCTTTGGGCCATAAAAGGTCATCTCTTGATGTTTGTAAGAAAGATGGACTTACTAACAAATACCAGCAAGAGGTCTTTCTGTAGTGTAAAATAGAAAGAAAGCAAACTAACATTGAAAGAGCATTTGCATGCTAGCCATGCCAAGACCCAAATAAATGCAAGTACTTTAAGTTATAAATTTACTAAAAATAATTTTAAAATTTTAAAGTCATTGCTGTAGGAAAACACATACTTTCCTTAATTGTTTAGATTTCTAGTGGGCTCTGTGGAAAATAAATAGCAAGCCTCTAAATAGCCAATTTTAAACAGAGGTAATTTTGGTCAGCTCCAGGAAATGCTGCTTTGAAATCTAGGGGTAAAACATATTTGAAATTATAAATTGTTTCATAAAAGCTGATAAAAGTTAAAAAGCATATTAACAGTTGAGGTCGAAATTCTATTATTAATGAATTCTTAAGCCCCATTGTATTATTTGGCTACAATATTTTCATCTTGAAACATAACAGTAATAACTAAGATTAAAAAACAAAAACAAAAATAAAACAGGGCCATCCAACCAGTTAGTCCCATTAGAATCACTTGACTATATGAGCTAAATTTAAATTTAGGAAACAACTCTTGTTTCTTCATTCAATTTGTTTTTTTAAAAATTTCTTTCTAATCAGGAAATTGAAGTATTCTGAGTATGTTCTTATAATGATTCAATCCTCTATAAGGAATGATACTGGCAATATTACCAGTGTGCCTCTTCCTTCCTCCCTCCCTCCCTTTCTTTCTTCCTTCATCCTTTCCTTTTTGCTTGTATTTCTATCTGTTTTTTAAAATGTATTTGCTCTTACCTCTCCCAGTATGAAAACTCTTTTCTTCATAATTAGTGAATTAATCTCTCAAAGTAGGTCTTCAATGTAGGAGCTGTACTCTAGGAAATTTATTCAGTTCTCCGTGTTGTGCTAATTCTTTGTATGAAAGCAAAAGAAAAAGGGGAGTTCATACCCTAAATAAGATCTTTATTGCTTAAAGGAAGCAAATATAGGCTGGTGACCAACGAGAGCCTTTACAACAATGATCCAAACCCTATTTCACCTTTTCTGAAGTTTGACATCTAATTTTCATAGTCTATATCTGTGCACGTGCACACACACATCCACACACACATATATACACACAGATATATTGCTAGATTGTAGTACCTAGCAAGAATTTCAAAATAGAGCATTGCTTCTAATATTTTATAAATTCGATACTGAGATGTACCCCCAGGATATTTTAATACCCAAGAATGTATACAACTGTTGTTTTTTCTGAAAAGTGTTCTCAACAAAATGTGACTTCTTCCAAATAATAAATACATTTAATAACAACTAGAGCTTTAAAAAGAGATATATAGAAAACCATCCTGTAGCAATTAGAAAAATGAAGCAAATATTTTACCCACAGATGTTTTGGGGACTATAAATCATTTTATAAACGGGGCAATATGAGATTTGTGTAGAGTGTAAGGGCCAGAATTTCATCATCAACTTCTGAGATCATATAATGATAACAGGAAGAAAAACTGTAATTGTTGTTAGGCCCTTTGAATGCATCGTCTTCAATCACTACACAGCCTGCACACACATAACCTCTTCTGTTTCACGGATGGTGTCCATAGATGTCTAATTACTTGCCCTGGGTCACAAGTATTTTCAGCAGACTACCGGGGCCTCCATTATACATGTATATGACTCTAGACCAAATGTTTGACCAATTCAAGGCCGATAGTCAAATATTTTTGAAATAATATAGAAAGTGCTAATAAAAGAATGTAGTTTTGATGAGTAGAGGCCAGGATGTCAAAGATGTGTGTGGATCAGAGTCTTCTGCAGAGTGCAAAGATCAAGGGATACATGAGGAACACAGACCTCTGGCAAAACTGTTGTGTATAAAATGCTGCCTGTAGGAGTGAGAAGAGCCTCAGAGTGATTGCTGTTCCTGTAAGGTTGAATCCCTGCCAGTTAATTGAAAATAACTCATGATGTCCTATCCTGTTTCGAAGCTGGATCTGGATAGTCAAAGAAACCTTCATTCAAGAATGATTTGAAATGACTGAATGAGGCTCTCAGAGAGAGAATGCATCTCAGAAAACAGCTCATCCAACATCTCATTTTACACAAAGGGAATGAAGTGCCAAAGAGGTTAAGCAATCTTGGCTTGTCATTTTATATAGACTCTCCCTAGGAAATCTCATATAATCCCTGTCATAAGCACATCACTCACACTCAAGCCAAGTAGAACTTCTCTGCTTTCCTCCAAAGGCACACATGCTGACCCTTCCCCCCATTTTGCTACCCGAAAAATGCTACATCACTCCTTCAGGCACAGGATCAAAGGTACAATGTATCTCCTCAGTAAAATCAATGAATAAGTAAGCAAATAAATAATCTAATTTAAAATGTCCCATTTCTGAATTGCATTGGCAATCTTGGGTGGTAGTCAGAGATAGGTTTCTATAGCTTGGAAAATGCCCAGACCCAGGGAATGTGATTCGAGCATGCTTTGGAGAAAAACACTTGAGCATTCACTCAGTGAATCCCCTTCCCTGCAGCCTCCTTCCCAGTAAAACTACTGAGAAGCTCCGCAAGCCCAGGTGTCCATGCTGTGCTCAAAGGACCCTCACCAAGCTGCTCCCAACTAAAAGGATCAGGTATCACTGTCTGAGCACTAGACTGTGAGTCAATTTTCCGGAAGAGGACTGGTGAACAGGGAGAGTGTGTTCCATTTTGCAATTTGCTGGCTCAGTTAGAACCGCCTGTGGGAGCTGGAAAATGATGGGCATATAACTGGCTTTAAGAGATCCTGTGACTCTGTTGTGAAAATAAAAAGCAGTAGAAGCAATGGCTTAAAGAAACTCACAAAAATGGCAAAGAACTGGGAAAGGTGCAACGGACAGAGATTTTTGGTTGGGGAATCAGAGAAAGAAAGATAAAATATGGCTAGAGGGGCATGGAAGTTCTAGTTATGTGGCCAAGACAGTGTTCTGCTATTTTCTTAAATTTTACATATCCATACACAGGTACCCCCTTTCAGGAGATATCCTGATCATATATCTGTCTCTTACAGCTTTGCATGGGACAGGCATGTATGATTTGTGAGAGAATGAAGTTAGTCCACAGAGTGTTCCTTATAGTAAAAAAACAAAGCAGTTATTTCCTTAAAAAATATTTATTATTATTATGTTTTTTTCTTTCATAATAAAACTAAAAAATCTAATTAAAGAAAAATAAAAAAAATAATTGCTCTAATTGACAATAGGGTTAAAACTTGTCTCTCATTTTCATGAGAAAATTAGTAATAAATATATGACTTTAATAGTTTATAATTTGTAAGCAAGTTCAGTTGCTGAGGGAAAAAATAAGGGTTTTAACATTAGGGATATTAAATTAGCAAAAACACTAAAGTGTCAAAAATTGTCACAAGAGTCAACGACCTCCACATTCCCACTTCCAATCCATGACGTTTATCCTTGTTTTACTCCACATCTAGTTAGCATTTGTTGCTATTCCTTCATCTGTAAAATTAAAATCCAGACATTCTATTTCTTTAAACTATTTTGTGAATTAGATGAGGTAACACACCTCAAATGACACACAGCAGATTCCTGATTTATTTTTGATTATTTCACCCTATTAAACAAAAAAATTACAACTGAACAGAAGAAAGTAAAATACATTATTAAGTTACGTTAAATTTTCTAAAGTAAAAATCTAATACCTCTTAAACTTTCATAAGGAAAAGTTTATATAGCTTTAAATTAAATTTATGCTGCAAACTAAGAAACGAAGATACTGTAATTTTCTTTTGTTAAATTAGTAAGGCTTATAATAAATTATAAATTTGATTGAAAATAAAAATAATATGTGTTCCATTTCAAAAAATCATATTGAAAATCAATGTATTTTACCAAATAGAATGTAATTTATATTGTCATATATGTACATTGCATAATACCATAATAAATTAATAGTGAAACAATACACCAAATATATTTCCCAACAAATTATAATCAGAAATGTAAATATCCCAATTAATAATAGAAGGCACAGGCATTTAGTTACTTCATAAATACAACTAATTTAAATATATTCATGCACTGTAAACTGTTGCTTGGTTTCTGCTCAGAGTAATTAGGCAACCATGAAATTAAGGGGAATAATTTGATTACATTTTTCCATCACATTACAATTTTTTTATGTTGAGAATGGGAGGAGTAAGAGATAATAGAGTCCTATATTTTCTCTTTCCACTGATTTTAGTATGATTTATCAAAATGCATTTTATTTTTATAGCTAAATGTACATGACTAATTCCATATACTTGTTGCCTTTTATTTGAAATATATCCTGTAAAATAAATAGATTTTTCTATTATCTCTAGATTTTTGCTCATTATATGTTAAAGTATAATTTTTAAAGGTGGGGAAAAAAAGCCTATTATCTGTTTGGCTAATTCTCTTACCTCCTTTAAGTCTGTGCTCAAGCCTCACCATTCCAATGGGACCTACATGACCAATATAGTGAATACCTTGACCTGACACCCAATCCCCACCGGCAGCACTCTGATATCCTTTATCTTTGTTTTCTTTCTGTAGAATTTATTTTCTTAAAACATGTCATATAATTTACTTATTGTTTTTTGTCTCCTTCATGGTAAACTCCTGGACAGCAACAATCTTTGTTTTTCACTGATGTATTTCAACCTCATTTAACGATGTTTATTTAAAGAATAAGTATGTATGATAATCATGTTTAATTGGACCACATTTTTGTTCATTTATAATATTATGTTAGAGAAATCAAAAATAAAACTTATTCAGAAGACTAGTTTAACCCTAGTATATATTTTTTGTTTAGATGAACGGCTGTTTAGTAATCTTACAATCTGTCAGTGAGTCTTGCCAAAATTTGGAAGGAAAAGTAACCACGAAGTTCAATTTAAAAGCAGCGTATTTAAAATGAGATCTATTTATTAATGTTGCAAATAGAAGCTGTCTAAAATTATGATATGTTTCAGTAAGAATAAAATAATAAAGAATGCTTAAGAAATGCGGTCTCATTCATTGGCTGATAATTTTAATGGAAGGACAGCTATTGATATTAAAAATATGTCATGATAGGAAGCCCAGGAAACAGCTATGAGTTTTAAAAGAATATGTCTTCAGAATTCTGGTGACATAAATGGTGAATTTGCAAAGCCATGTTATAAATGGTGTTTCCTTCGGCTTCCTCCCCTAGCTAGATGGAAAATTTTGTCCTATTAGTGAGAGGAATACTTACATTAAAATGAGCTGTATTCAATTATCGTATAGAAATAATAAGAGAAAGTCTGTCGTGTGGTGTGGGGGTATGCACGCATGTGTGTGCTGGTGCATGTGTGTGTTTGTGCGTATACGTGCATACAGTCTCCCAGAACTTGGTAAAGAATTTATAACTTGCCTGTGACTCAATCTCAAGCCTTAGATGAAAACTGGAAGTTTGATCTGAGGTGAAGTCTCTGCTCCATTCATTCTGTTAGAATTAACAAGCATAACCATAGGACAAAGGGGGAGGAGTGAAAGGGAATAGTTCATTTGGACACTCAGGTGTGGTGTCATAGTACAATAAATCCATTAACATCTGACAAGATATTCAGAAAGTGCCAAATAGCCTCATAACTCTTAAGTATTTCTAAATTGTGTAGCTTTCCCATTTACATAATTTGTTTTTTAATATCCTATCATGTCCCCCCTAATTATGGGCAACAGCAGTCTTAAATTGAAATGCTTTGTGTGTTTATCTTCAATAGATTTAAGGAAGAAATACATCGTAGAAAAATCTTACCACTTTCCACCAGAGGAGCGAGGGAAAAAGAAATCCCAACGCTAAATTAGACAGAGAAAGCTGCCAGCATGGGAGAAAATTATGTGTAGTCCATACTACCAGCAGTAATAAAGGAAAAACTGTATTGGGCCTGAGAAAGGACTCTGCACTTAAATATTTTAAATATCCCTTGGCATTTTACCACAATCCTTATCACTCTATGTTACTGATATGAGTCTAATTCGTACACCTTTACTTGCCAGAGATTTGTGTCTATGGACCCTGTTTTAGAGAATGTGAACCCATTGTAAGGCATACAAATGAAAATTTTAAGTAGGCAGGGAAACGAAGACTCAGATGTGATTTCAGGACTGCAGAGAAATAAATGATCGCCTTGTACTTCTCTAGAATTATCTCCAATCATTTATTACCAGAACTTCATCAACTATATATGTCATTTCACATTTAAAATGAGAAAAATCAAAACTGGCCTTGTCCAGAAAGCAAAATGTGAGTTCTAAATTCTTCAAAGAATTGCAAATTATCTTGTTTGATGAAGTCCGAACTTAATCAAATTCTGGTAGTATCAATTTTATCCCTGTGTAGTTATTTTTTCCCCAGGGCATGACAGAGTGCTAAGACAAAGATGAGTAACAATTTTACTGGTAAAAAATAATAAGCTCTGGCTCTGAGCCTTACTGAGCATCGACATTCAAGCCCCATAACTGCCCCCCACTTTCCTGGGAATGCTGCGGATGGCAGGCCTATTTTCCTTGAGAGCCACTTAGAATTTTCTGCTGTGACCCTCTGTGACTGCTCTTTATTCCAGCTCCTGGAACTCTTTATTACAACTGCTTTTGCCCTCGTGACCCTGAGTTGCCTCTGAAGTTTCACCTTTTGGTCTCTGCCAATCTGGATCTCATTTTCCCTCCTGCAGCCAAGAGTGCTGGCAGCTTTTGCTGAGAGAGGAGAAAGGGGATTTCTACTAGTGTTAGAGCTCATTAATTAGCCAGATTGGAAGATGTGTCCTCTTAGTTCCTGTCTCAAAAACCACGAAACACATCACAACAGGTTTGGATCAGTTCACAGTGGCACTCAAAGAGTCCACAATGCATCACCGCGCAGCAGTCAATCAGCTCGCAGCATCAGACAACAGAGTCTCAGTGGAGTCTCTTCTGATTGAAATGAGGTTTTCTGCATAGCACACACTGTGTGGGTTAGAGAATAGTTAATATTACTCTCTACACAGAGTTTTGTTTATAATATATATTCTAAATAATTTATTAAGAAGTAATTAAGCAAGTATTTATAGAGTGCTTACTACATGCCGTATAAAACATATGCAGGATATTATATATGTTATATTGATTTTATTCTAAAAACCCATCATATATATTTGTTATAATTGATATTTAAAAAATTTCCATTTATGAGATGTTTTAGAATATTATAAAGGCAAACATTTTAAAAATAAACAAACACTTCAGGGTAGGCACTAGAGTCTAACTTGCTATTAACCTGTCTCCAGTGTTTTCTTGGCAAACATAAATAGAACAAGGAGGAGAATGGATCAGAGCCTTGACTTTTGTAAGATTCACAGTACAATTTTAAGCTTTCCTTGAAGACAAACTTAAGATACTGTTTCCTTTTGAAGGTTGATTGCTGTGTTCACCTCTGCTCTTGGACAAGCCAGAGCTGCCAGCTTGTGCCCGTGTGGTGAAGCTGACTGATGTTGTCCCATCTGTTCTATTTTTGTTGTACAGGTTCAACAGCATCTACCTCCTATGATCTTGTTTGGATTCTAGGCTTCTCTCTTTTCCCACGATATAAAATTTTAATTGTTCTACAGAAGACGTTCAGCTTATAATTATCTAACACAGGGAAATAAATTTGGAAGGACTATGTTCTAAATGATATTCATAAAGTTACACATTGCAGGAAACTATAGATGGCGTTGGTTTTTTTTTTTTTTTAAGTGAGAGAGTTAATAGAGCTGCAAAGCTTCCTAAATTGAATTGATTGATTTCTGTAAAGTCACAAATTTATGAGATAAGGAGAAATTATGGTTAGGCAATTTAATTGTTAATGACGTGATTGGTGCCTTTAAAATTTTTAATTGTATAGACTGATAAGAATTTCATAATATCAAGGCTATCTATATCTTAAATGTTGCTACAAGGTCATGGAATGCTTCTCCTAAATTTTTTCTTTTTTCCTCTACATTTTATTAGGTAGAAAATAAGAAGATACATTTATATTACTGCTAGGAATTTTGACTAGTTTATTATCTGTTGCTTTACATTTATATATTTAGGTCTAGCTCCACTTTTCAATTCTTTTCTCTTGAAAGATTTCCCCCTGTGCTGTTTGTTACCCTCTATTTTATTGGATGATGGAGCATCTTCTGCAGTTTCTGAATTTTAGTTTTTTAATGTTTTTTGCCTTTAGAAAATAAATAAGTAAATGTTCTTGGATTTTAGAAAGACCAATTCTCTTTTTTGAAATACAACTAATAATTGAGGTTTAATGACTTCAGCCTATTGTATTGATCATGGATTGCCTTGATAAGGTTTGATAAGCATGTGTAAATGGACTTTCATTCTGAACTTACCTATTAAGTAAAGGTTAGCGTCCCTGATTTTCTAATGTATTGATTAATGATAGCCCTCAATCTCATTCATAAAAGAAAAAATATGAATGAAAATTTTACTTCAGTATTATGCTACAGCTATCAATTTAGCAAAACTTTCAAAATTTGATAATACATTCTGCTGGCAAGGCTAGGGAGAAGGAAGTATGTTCATATATTTCTGGTGGCACTGTAACTTGGCACATCCCCTGTGGAGAAAGAACTGGCAATGTCTATCAATTTAAGAAATTCATGTACCTTGTGACCAGCAATTCTACTTCTGGAAATTGATCCTTTGACATTCTTGGCACACATGTAGAAGACAAATGCTCAAGGTCAGTCATTGTGGCATTGTTTGTAACAGCAAAGAATTGGAAACAACCCAAATGTCTGTCAGCAGAATATTGCTTAAATACATTATCGCACATGTATTAATATGAAATGATATTGAGCAGCCCTAAAGAAGAAAGCAAATGGTTCCAGTCAATTATAGAAAAAAAATGATCGTTTGCATTATAAAATGAAAAAGAAAGCCAACACATAGAAAGTGCATCTAGAAAATGTTAATTTGCATTTGCCTGTATTTTGTTAAAAAAAACTATGGAGACACACAAATACATATCAAAAAACTGTTTTCTAATCGTGATTGAATGGGATTCAGAAAATGAGACACAAAATGAGGAGCAAGAATTCTGCTTTATTCCATTTTGTTGGAATATCATAAATACATTATTTATTGCACACACACACACACACACACACAAACAGGTCAGGCTAGCATGCAAAGGAAAATTTGTCATAAAAATAAAGATAATTCTAGTTACTATAACTGAGCAAAGAGGCTGGTTCCTGGGAAATTTCTCGTGTATTGGAAATATTTGTATGCTGATTGTAGTTGTGGTTTCAGTGGTGTATATGTCCACCGAAATTCATAGATTAGTACAGTTTAAATTGGTGTGGGATTTTAAATGCAAATTATACCTTGATAAAGCTGATTAGAATAACTTCATTTTGAACTTCCAAAACTAGCAAAAACAATAATAATAATATAATAGATTATATAGAGACCATTCTATCATATGGCCATTGTCTTTGACAGGTATTTACACCAAATGGAATGTACCTTCCAGGTGTCGAACATTCAATCACATATGAAGACATTTCTAAGGAGTCCTCTGGCAGTCTGACTTGACCTGTGCTTTATCAACCCCTAGAAGAGAATGCTTACATAAAAAAACCCTATACTTCTTAACTGGGCTTATTTTATTCGAATCATTTATTACCACATGGCATACTATGTATTATTTGTTAAATACTATATCTGTCCCCTCCCTTTAGAATGAAAGGTCCCCAAGGACAGACATTTGTTTAATTTTCTGCTTTATCCTTGACACCTGATATCCTTAGCAAATAAAGTTTAAGCGCTTCTGAATAAATAGTTTAAAATGTGTTATAAACCAAACTCTGACAAAGTTGTCGTGTTGGAAAGTCAAATACTCTCTCTCCTTAGGTCTAAACAACCGGGGTTTCCTCCAGCATTGGAATAATTTACCTTGTATTTGATTGAGGGCCAGAGGAAGTGGTTGGCCAGTATTTACAAGAAAAAAAAAAAGAACAAAAAATACACGACATTACACCTTTAATATAATGAGATGCTCCCTCTAATCATAAATGGGAGCTAAGACTGGCAGAGAAAGAACATGTTCTTTTTCAGTTCTCTTCTGGACACAAAGGTATTGAATGCCAGGTTTGCTGGAAACAATCAATTATTTAACTTGCTCAATCTCTGTGGTTTGTTGTTGTTTGTTTACTTGTTTTGTTTTGTTTTGCCTTGTTTGCATAGGGTTCTTTGGTGTGTTTGCTTGCTTTGTGTCCATCTCAAATGAATTCATGTATTCTAAATATGTATTATAAAGAATCTCAGCTACTAAAGATTTGATAATCATTATGTTCTTTAACTGGTTCATTCATTCAACTATGTGCTTTTAATATAATGGTATCAAGACCTACTATGAGCCAAGCTTTGCTGTAGGCACAGGATAATCAGGAAAGAGTAGGACAAGCATGATCTTCACATTGAAAGTTCACGTACATATCAGGGAAGCAGACACTACACTTATAAATACATATAATCAAGAAATGCTAAATGCTAAGACAATACACAAAGTAGAATGCAAATGAACTTTTATTCTGTGATGGAAAGCTATTTTATGTGGCAAGCAGAAGGATGTGATCTGATTTGTATTTTTAAAATAACTCTCTGGTTATTGTGTAGAGAATAGACTTTAGAAAGAAAGAGTAAAATCCTCAGAGCCACGTTGGATTCCTAGAATACCCAGGAAAAGAATGATAGTGGCTTGGTCTGGATGAATTAAGTGTTACAAATGATGCAAAGCAATTGAACTCAGTGTATATCTTGACCCTAGAGTGAATATATTAACAGATTGGATGTGAGATGTGAGGGAATGATAGGAATGCTCTTTTATTTTGGCCAAGGCAAATAGCTTGACGATGGGGAAGACAGCTGTTTGTTCTGTTTTGCTTGTAAGTTTGTTATGCCTCTTGGGGACCAAGGCAGAATTCTTGAGTGGAAAATTGGGGGAAAAATGAAGCTGGATATTAGGAGAAAATTGGAGCTAGAAATACTAATATGGTGTTTACCAATTAATATTATAATCCTATAAATGCAGAATTTATAGCTGATATTGTAAAGCATGAGGCTCTAAGAGATCGTCTTGGAAACAAGGGAAGCTGGAGGAAGTGAGTGGTGAGAGGTTGAGCCTTTGACATTCCATCATACAGAGGTTCAGGAAGAACAGGAAGAGCCACCAAAGGATGTTGAGGAAAACTAACATCAAGATAGGCAGAAACAAAGAACAGTGAGTATATGCCCTGAAAGCAAATTAAAGGAAATGCTATTAGAAAAAAAGGGGAGTAAGCTGCTGTATTAGATCCCTCAGAAATTAGAATAAATTGAGATTGAGCAATAATTATTGAATCAAACAAGATATCAAGATATTGGTGTTTATCAATCTTGATAAAAGGAGTCTCTGTGGACTGCTAGAGATTTATGCCTAATCAGAATGTTTTGAAGGGAATAAAATGGAGACAGAGGTTTTAGATAATTTTTCTAATAGTTTTGCCTTAAAAGGGATGTGGTATGGCTGTATTCCAGTTGTCTATTTAGTGACCTAAACCCAGTAGCCATTATATTCTATCACAGCTGGGAAATGGGCTGGTCTCGTGGTTCGAGATGACTTCACTTGCATCCCTCTCAGCAGGGCTTAAGGAAAACTGAGCTCCATGGGGTCCTTCTCCCTCCTCATATGGTCTCAGGGCCTCTCCACGCAATCTCTTCAGCAGGATATCCATGATAATTGGCTCCAGGCTCCAAGAATGTGTATTTCAAGAAACAAGAAGAACCTTCCAGTCTCCTCAGTTCTGAGCTCTGTAAAGTGCATAATGTCACTTCTATGATATTCAATTTGTCAAAGCAAAGACTTTTGAAATTATGAAGGAACTATCATATATCCCATTTTTTCATAGGAGAGTAGATTAATCATCCATAAGGTTTATTTGGAGATCTTAAAGGAGGTTTATTCAATATGAGAAATACTGTAGGTGACCCTCAAGTATCTCAGTCTGACATAAATTTATTTTTAAAGCTCTCTTCCAGGTATCGGGTAATGCTGATGCAGTCTTCTAGCACAGCCTTACTTACTTCTTCAGTTATAAGGCTGCAGTTTTACATCTTGTACTTTATATTCCAGCATAATTGAGCTATTTTCAGTCTATCAGTTCTTTGCTGGATACCATGTGCACTTCACTCCATGCCTTTGCATATTTTCCCTATCCTTACATGTTGTCTTGCAGACATTATTCCTCTGCCATTTGATAGCTTTAAATTTACCTTCTCTGTAAACATTTCCTGATTCTTAGAGAACTTGAATACCCTCTACCTTCTCATATACCATGACTTACTCATAATTATACTATTTTATACTCCAGTCTATTTGGACTTTTATACCTCCTCCATTGAGGTAAACTTCATGAGTCAGGGACTAGGGCTTTTGAGTCTGGTACAGTGCCTAACATAGGAATATTTGTTGGATTCATGAATTCCATTGTTATATTCATTTCTATATGTTTGTCTTGATTAAATTTTTAGAGTACAAAGATTCCAGTTCAATTGTTTAAAAATTACATCCAAGAAGATTACTCCGGATGAATGGAATAGGCTGTAAGTCATTATTGAGTTAGAATCATAATAATTGAGATTAATTTCTTTAGTGTGCAGCAAGAAGAGTTAAAAAACAGATCAATTTCCAGTTTTCATCTCACTTGTTTTTAGGTTACTTTCTTTATGGGTTTCACAGAATAAAATTTTTTATTTAATGATAATAAACCAATATTTTCAATGTTGAATCTTTAGATGCATGACATTTTTGAAAGTATGATTGTATAAAATTATAGCTATAAAAATTCACTTCAAATGTAAGAAAAATTACTGAAAATAATGGTTTAATAATATTATATTCATATAACAATGCTGATTAATAATTGTATTGTACTCTTTTATCACTTACCTGAAAGAAATTATTTCACATATGTCTATAAGTGGATAAAATTTATTCTATATCATCTTTAATTATAATTTGCTTTCATAAGCCTAATATTCTTCAAAAAGGTAGTATAAGGATATTTGGTAATTTTCCAATTATGTATCTTAGTATCACTAAAAATATGCCATGCATTTATATTTCCTATCATTTAAACATAAAGGCTGTCATAGTTCAAAACAGAATTACACATGCTGATTCATATCAAAAGTGTCCAGTAACACAACAATGTCTATTTATTCCTCAAATCACAGGTCCATATTTTAAAAGCTTATCAAAGGTAAAAGAAAAATAAAGAAAGATGATTTTTTAAGATTTACATTATGATACTATTAAGAGCAAAGATCAGATTTCAAGTCATTGTAAGTCCATCCTGGTTTAGTTGGAAATTGGCAGTACTCAATAATGCAATGCATTAGACCTCAATTCATTGTAGAAACAAAACACATGTGGAAAGTCAATTTTAAAAATTAATGCATAAAGAATAAACATTACAGTTGATAATATACTAATTTACTGCCAACAAATTAAAAAGCGTAAGTCTTTGCTGTTTGCATAAATAATTTTGGTTTTTCCATTAAACCTGCCCATGCAATTACAAATTTTTAGATTTGTCTAATGATTTCATTTGTCCTCTTAAAATATTGCACTTTAAAATAAAACTAAAATAAAATAAAATAAAATAAAAATAAAAATAAAAGAAAAAAATTGACTACCAATAACATAGTGCTTTGAATATAGTACGGGCTCAATATATATTTAGCAAATGACCGTATTTTGCTCTCATAAATATTTATATCAAAATACTATTATTTTATACATCAAATCAAGAAACATATATGATTTAAAAAAAGATCATAAATACTTTTATTATAAATTGATTAGTCACAGATGTAGTTCTTTATACTGTTAAGCAGTTGATAGGTATGTGAGGGCTAGTCGATACCCTGAAATACAAGGTATCTTGGCAAAATGGGAGCCTTGGAGAAGAAATTGAATAATTATTACACTGAAGTTAAGGTTTGATAACATTTCCAAAAGCATTTAGGAAAATTTTAGGGCTTCTCTACAAAAATCCAAAGGCAGATTATAAGAGTGAAGAAGTTCTACCTTTGATGTTATTTACCTGTTATAATGATAAAAAGAGGTAAATTATTGCTTAAATATAAAAATACCTTTTATACAAGCCATTATATACAATTTTACAAGTTATTTCTATCATTTGAAGAAGGAAAAATCACTTCATCCACTATCGAGTCCTTTACACGACCATCTTGTCTCCTGTCACCAAAAAAGAGACACATCACTTGTTAAACCTCTTCAGGTTTTATCAGTAGCACATATCTAATGTGGAAATACTGGTTCAACCCAAAACTGCTAATTTTGAGTAGGACTCAAAGCAAAGAATGGCTCTGCAGCAGGGCTAGATTGCAAAATAAAGATCACTGATACCTAGGCAATGTGACCTGGCAGATTTTATATTTTTAGAGTTATCTGTAGATTAAGGAGCCATATGCAGTCTCTGGCAAGTCTTAATAGGTGATTATGCAGGGAAGAGCCCTGCAATTCTGGTGTGAGGCTCTCCTATTTGAGGCAGAGATCTATACTCTATTTGAAAAGCAGATCCTGGAATGCTATTGAGCTCCGTTAGAAACCGAGCATTCGGCCACGGTACATTAAGCAAGTGTGTGACTAGTGCTACCCCTCCAGAGCTGAAATCTGTCACCCACAAAATCATAAGGTTGAGCTGGTCCAGCAGTAATTTACTATGCAATGGGAAGGTTGTATCCAGAAACAGACCAAGTCCATAGCATATAAGTAAGCAGCATAAAGAAGTGTCTCAAGTCTTATTTTACTCACTGGAAATGCCCTGTCATCTGTCTGCCGGCTTATGCTTACAATTCTATAGGGAGTTCCCTAATTCACCTGATGGAGAAGGAGGAAAAACAAAACAAAGCAAAAACAAAAGCAAAACAAGCAAATAAAAAGAGCTTCAGTTGGTATGCCTGGTAATCCTTTTTGAATAAGAAATAAGTGACCCAGCTATGGGTACATGTGAACTCATGGGTGAATGGCTTGGCTAATTGGTGGGTGATTTAGAAAGAACGAGATTTAAAGTTTACGGCAAAGACATATTAGAAAAAATTTATGGGCAGATCTATGGGAGTAAATATAAAATGTTAAGATCTTTGTATTATACCTGGATGCCCACCAAAAATATAGTATAAGCAAGTATATGGCAAAGACAGTCATTAGGTAGAGATCTGCATGTTGCTGTCCTCAACCAATGCAATACTTGCAAGATGGGATTATGGAGAGACCATGATGGGAAAAAATGGAGGCTACAGCATGGTTTCAAAAGCTTGAGTTCCCATTCACTGCCTCTGTGTATGCCTGACCTGCCAATTATAGAAATCAACATGGAATTCTCACTATATTATTGTCCATTAGGAAATGCAGCAAGCCATTTATAATTATGGTATCCACTGGTCATAAAACATACTGTAATAGCCAGTGGCTTATAGTCTAAAAGAATTTGGAATGAGCTCTTAAATTTGAAGATGTGGTGCCAAATGTGACATCAACCAGTTAGGTTGATGTTCTTTAAATTTTTATATACCTTATATTAATACCCATTATAGAGTGGTATGTCCTCTTAGGTAGATCATATGAGCGTGGAATCAAAGAAGTGAAAGTGGAAGGGAACTGTTTTCCATCATTCCTAATGACTCACTTGGGGAATTCTGATTTCCTTCTCTGCAACTTTTGGTTTAGTGGGTTCAGATATTCTACTTCCCATTGGGGTGATTCTCTCACTAATGGACAGAGTCACATTAAATTTAAACATTTACCTACCACCCAGTATTTTTAGATCCCTCATGATAGTACACAAGTAGACAAAGAAAGTTGCAGTATAGTCAGGGTAACTGACCAATTATTATGAGGAGGTAGGATTGCTAGATCATAATGTGGCAGGGGAAAAAATATGATTGTCATTTATATGATTCACTGTTGCATCACATATACTCCCATGTCCAGTGTTAACCGGAAATCAGCAATTTCTTCAGCCTGGGCCTATCAAGAGGGTCAGATTCCTTGGGGATGGAGTTCTGACTCATTCCATCAGGAAAGCCATTTAGACTAGCAGACACCCTAACCAAGGACGAGATCTCTAGTATGGGTGGTGGAGGAGGAAGATATTAAGTGAAAATAACATCTTTAGGAACACTACAGCAACAGAGGCTAGAGTCTCATCCAAATAATTCTCCTTTCTTTTGTTTTTGCCCAGAAATTGGAACCAACTAAAAACTTGAAGAAGCTATCGAGGGTTGAGCAGCTAATATTACCATGAGCCTGCTATTTGCTTGATTTCTTTTCTTTCCCTGTCTTGCCTGGTTCACTCTCTCATCACCTTCTCTTGGAGCACTTTCTAAATATATCACCTGCACCTGAATTCTTGGCACTGCAAGAATTCTTTAAGCCTCCTCCAAGAAGGATATTCTTAGAGGACCAAATGCAAACCCCAATGTTTTATTTTAATCATAGTTAATACCTTTGAAATAAAAATTCAGTATATAGAAATGAATAAAATCCATTATACAATACTGTTATTTTTTCACAAAACAGAACACAAAAGTATTTTATAGGAATTATTTATCTTGACCATGTTTTTATTGTAAACCACACTAATTGCCCAATGTGATAAAGAAGATAAAGATCTGTTACAAGACATAAACAAGAAAGGAAAGAAGATACATACTTTACATGCCAGCAAATTAGTGATAACTTGATTCTTTTTACTAGTTTTTCCTCATTTGACCCAAAGCCCTCATATCTGGGAAATATTATGCAAAATAATGCAGTATCTAAATCACTGATCTATGTAATATTAACAAGTAACATGTTTTCTCTCTTCCAGCATTTTCCCAGTGGTATTGATTGTGAAACTCATTGCCTTAACACACAAAAATAACATGTCAAGTGACTTTAGAAGAATAATAAAAACAAGGAATTATAAAAACACATATAGTTAAATGAACAAACTTCACCATATTTTAGAATTTTAAACTACATGGCTTGATTTTTAGTTTACCAGCTCATCTGCTAAAATTGAAATTCTACTATATTGTGACAATTTCTCAGAATTATAAAACTCTGCAGAAGAATTATTTGACTAGGAATTTTAAAAATATTTTTTCCTTATGAAACTATTTCTTGTATTTCTCTTATCTTGAAATCTTTAATTCACTGTCCAAATTTACCTGCATCCCCACTCGTACCTTATATCTTTCTTGATTACCAAACAAACCCTCCCTCATGTGTTCTATGAATTTTGTTTTCCATGTTCTTATCAAAAAATCAATCATCCACTTCCTAAAAATTTTATTCTCTAAATGAGAACAGATATTTGGAAATGACACGTGTAGAATCTTGAAGGAAGAAGGAGAAATTTTCCTCTATATCAAACATGTGAATAAATCCTCAAGGACAGGCGGTAATAATGTCATGAAGAGATTATTCTCAGGTTGAATCACATTTTGAATATTTTCCAAGTGAATAATACTATAGAACTAGGATAATATACTTTAAAATACTATGTTGACTGAAGTAACCATTGAAGTTATATTTTTATTTCTTTTTTCAATAAATAAACAAACTCCCTGCAAATGCAAAAAATAAAGACAATATTTAATAAGATTTTTAAATGACTGAATGGATAAATCACACTATGTAAATAAAACACAAATTTCTTATTCTTCGTCAACTACAGTGAAGGATGCCACAATGCAGTAAGCTTTCAGATTTTAAATTACTCTTATATGATGAAGAGAAAACATTGATAATTGAGCTCAGATGAGGGCTAACTGATAAAATCAGTTTAAGGTAAAAATTAAATGGCTGAAAATTGCATAACTGTAAGGTGACTCCTATTGAGAAAATGTATTTTGACTACTGTACAGTATATCCACATAAAAAAAATGTGGTGATTGGGTCAATTACAAAAGCATATCCTAAAATTCAATCCACTTAAAATGTGAGAACTGAGTTGGATTCATAGTTATTTTTATAGTTGTGTCTGCCAAGTTAATGCTAGCATCCATAGAAAAAATGTAAATAAAACAAGTGCCCAAGTTTCCTGGAAAAGATGCCCATTACAGTAAACTTGCTGCTAACTTAAGCAAAAAAATACAAAAGAACCATTTTTTGCACCATCTATTAAAGACAAAATTTACCATAACTTACATGTCATTGTTAGAATATTTCAGTTTTGGCTATTGATTGTGTGCTTTGTCAATGTGGGGAAAGGACTCCTTATGAGAACCTGAGTACTAAAAGGATTATTCTAAGTAAACATCATGATGTAACAGGACTGATAATGGAAAAATAATATTCTGTTGGAAATCTCTGGAGGTTCTCCTACATGAGGTATAATTGGACAGGCCTAGTAACCCGGTATACCAATTTCCAAATCAAGATTGTTAGTCATAAAAAACATGGATACTCCAAATCCATCTTGAGAATTCAATCAATAACAACAGGAAGTAAAAATATAGAAAATTGTCTTAATTTTCAAAGTTCTTCTAGTAATAAATGCTTCTTAGGGAAAAAGAATGCCCCACAATATTCATTATTTAACTACTTCCTTTCATAGAATTCACTTTTTAAGAATAGAACATAGGGTTCTGTTGACTTTAACTAATTTTTTTGAATTTCTCTTATTGTTAAAGGCCTTTAACTTCCGGATGTAAACTTCTTAGAAGTAATCCTAAATTTTAATTATGAAAAAATGCAATTCAAGACATTTTGAGACAGATCTATTCTTTGCAAATAGGTGTTTAAATATAATCAATAAATGTCTAATTATCTAAATATTAAATAATCATTTTTGCCAAAAAATAATAATTTTTAATTTATATTTATGTGAAATTAATATCATAACATCTTCTTGAAAATATTTTCTCATAGGCTATTTGAAATATTTCCTTTACCAAGAATTATATAGTTTCATAAAAAAATAATTCATCTTGACTTACATACACACATAAATTATATTCCTAACTTAAAATATACTCTAACACTCAGTGAATTCTCTCTCTATAATCACTGACCTTTTCTCCATATTGCTCACTCTCTTGTAATATAGTGTGAAGTAGTTAGGAAAGAAATGAAAACATCAATTCACAACCCTGGAACCCAACTGAGATCAACTGCTAAAGATATTTCTGCTCAAAAATAAAGAAATAACCTGCATCAGTTGGGCTTTTCAGCTTAAACAGCAGGAAACATCTTCATTTCTGAAATCTGCCATAGCCTCAAAAATAATTGTCTTGTGATACTCTGATTTAACATGTAGCTTTAGCAGCAAAAACATATTGCATCCTCATGATTTTGTCTTTTTCTTTTTTTAGAATGAAAAGTCAGCCTATTTATTTACTTCTATATATGCTTATTGAGTTCCAAATAACAAAAAAATGCTAAACATGATGGTGTCCCCTTTAATAGTGCTATCCCCTTTAGAATTCAGTTGTGTGCATTCTGCAACACAGATTATTATTTTTCTTATTTTTAAATCTATGTTTTTTCTATTTTCTGAAGCATTATTTTTTTCATAAAAAACATTTTATCTTGAGAAGCAAAGAAAGGTTGCATTTATGTTGATATCCAAATTTCCCTAACTATGCATTGCTTCTTGGCTAGAAGATAACGTCACAATTCTGAGAAATCATTTGGCAGCACAAAACTGGTTGAATTAAAGTTTTAGTGCAAATATTATTTATAATTGCTCCCAAATTTTCAGTTATTTATGTGAATTCTCACAGGAAAATTTCTTTCCTAAAGAACTTATCAAACACTAACGACTTAAACACTTCCTGTTACCCAACTATTCTAAGGGAAATGTTTGCAACTTTAGAAAAACACATATTATTTCTCACTCTTTTTTCCTTTGCTCTCTGTCTTTCACTTTCCTCCTGCATGTCTCTTTGAAAACAGTTTATTCAAAAAAAAAAAAAAAAGAAAAAAACCAAAACAAGTACAAGAAAACCAACACGGAAACCCTTGTAGGGTTTTGGGCCAGTTCATGGTCTTCCTCTTAACTGCTTCCTGAATGTGCTCTGGGAGCAGTATTTTTATACTTAGAGACTCCCACCTTCCTGTCATAGGGGATTGGAGTAGATAAATAAATTGATCCAGGTTGTGTTTAGCAAATTCTTTCTCCTAGAAAGAAAGCAGTTTCCTGGAAATAGGGGATGTATTATCTGAGCAGTTGTAATTTGGGAATCTTCTGCCTTATGGGCAGAGAAACAGAGTAAACTGGCTTCACAGATAAAAAAAAATGGAAGTAGATTTCATAGAAAAAGCAGTGAGAAACAACAATGATGAAACAAGCAAACGAAAACTAAATAAGAGAATATTGTCTGGTTCTTTCTCAGCATTCCTCTCCCAAATACTTATTTCTTCTTGAAGCCAGGCTATACCCTTGTCCTTAGAATCGAAAGATATTCCTGTAGCATGATAAATAATCCTTCTCTTTGCAGCTTGAATTGTCTGTTATACGCAATCCAGATCCTTACCATTACCGAGTCTTTCAGAGATGAAGACAAAGAGGAGACCTAGATTAATTCTTGACTCCAAAAATTATTAGCTTATGATCATCAAAATTGATCTACTGGGTGAAGCTTAGTTTCCTAAATGTAACAGGAGCACCATAATACAGATCACACAGGATTGCTGTGGGTGCTAAATTTTATGATTTATGTAAAGTACCATGCACAGAACCTAACATGCTTATAAATGTCCCTTCTCTTCCACTCTTCATTTTACCTGCATGTATTAAACTGTCATGCCTCTCAATGAAATAGTAATTTTCTCACTATTGTATCCTATGCCTTTGTGAAATTTTTGGTTCTAGAACTGATATAAGAAGAATCCACCATTCATATTTTCAATATCTATAATAAGAAATTGATAACTTTGAGTGTGGAAGCTGTCTGAGTCCATTAATGAAGTTGATTTCCTTTCTGGTATCTCTATCACTCATTGTCCCCCTTCTTGGGAGTCCTATAATCTCTGTCATTTCTTTATATCTACTGTAGACAAGTGAATCAAACTTCTCTAAAATACAGCCCAATAAGGAATACTATCTGTTTTTTACAGCAAATATTTAAACAAAATACCTACATATGTACTCTTATTCATAGGCTACGTTTTTCATGAGATTTTGTGCAACAGAAACAATGGCAAAACTTTACAAAAATGCATCCCAAAAAAGACAAATTATCAATAAAAATATAAACTTAGAAATAGAAAATTTAATCAAAACAAAATGAAATATTAGGAAAAAATATCTACCAGATATCTAACATGAGAAGACAACATAACAAAACAATTGAGACCTAGATTTGATTACAAGTCTCTTAGCCAAAGAAAAGACCTATAATTAGGACATGAATTGTGTCATATCATTAAAAGATACAATTCACTTTGGAGGATGTGAGTCAAATCTAATTAT
This sequence comes from Avahi laniger, assembly GCA_963575035.1. Classification (NCBI taxonomy): domain Eukaryota; kingdom Metazoa; phylum Chordata; class Mammalia; order Primates; family Indriidae; genus Avahi; species Avahi laniger. Next base: position 19,877 of record CAUYSK010001519.1, on the reverse strand, counting down.
TAAGTTACTATTTTATCTTTTAGCATGGGTAATATTGAACAACAATTGTTATTTTGAAAGATCAGTGTCCTATGAATTCCCCTCCTCATTTATGGAATATTAACATATGCAAAATGAACATATTCAAGTACTTTTACATCTTTTGTATCATTCATGATAGGGCAAAATTGAAAATATTGTCCACACTTACCTCTTCCAGAATATTTTGTTACTTTCCACAGATATTTTATTGAGGTCAGAGCTTTTCATTCCATTTATTTGTTTCAACCTTGAGTGTCTTATAGTTGCCCTTTTATTACAGCAGTAGCCTCCTATATGGTCTCCCTTCTTCCAGTTTCTTCCCACCATTGTCAGTAGATTTACGTTTTCTTTTTCAAAACCTATTCATTCCACTGGTTAAGCTTCTCTACATCCTATGTACAGCATAAAGTTTTAAATCTTTAGAAATTCAAGTGAATATCTTTCAAAACTTGCACCAGTCATTTTTTTTTAAATAACACGTTATTTTTGGCATAAAACATAACACTATTTGATACATTTATTGATCTTTTGGTTTATTTACTGTCTGTTCCTCTTTTCCATTCATGCAAACCCTAAAGAGAGTTAGTAACAACCAGAACACCATTCGGGCTTTGCAACTGTTTCCTGGTTCTCAGTATTCAAACATGTCTTCATTAAAAGGCATAACAGTGGAGGAGTATTTAGTGCCTGACTGACGGTGAAGTTCAGTCAATGTGTCCACTACATATTTTCAAGGACTTCCCTCAAATCCTAACACTTAGACTTCAGAAAGGTCTTTGTCTTTTTTTTTTTTCTTCCAGAAAGCCGTGTATCTATCACTGTCATATCCTTGTAATCAGAACTGGCAAGACATTTGAATATTATAAGTATAATTAACTGTAAGCTAACAAGTTAGCCTGTCACAGGCTTTCCATGGATATTGGTAGAAAAACAAATCTCTTGGGTCAAAGACAAAGGACGATTTATTACTCACAGCAATAACAGTCGCCAGAGTAACATCATTTGTTCAGTTTCCCCGAGCCCCAGTTCCCACAGTGTGACATAATGAGGAACGATCAATGCCTGAACACACATTGGGGTACATTTCAGGACAAGAACCTATGTTTAGGAATCCCAAATCCTTTGTAATGGAGTCACGGACAAAGCTGTACAACATTTTCCCAGAAGGAGACATTCTCTATATTGTCTTGAACAGAAAACAAATTTGCCTGTGGTCCAGAGGGATTCATTATTTCAAGGACATTTGTTATACAAACATCATTGGAATGATAGGCAAAACAAAAACTACTACACTGTTCATGTCTTTTCTTTTATTTTTTTAATTGGAGAAAAAGATAAAAATTTATTTAACGTTGTATGCACAGGATCTTTTTCTCAGAAGATAGGAGAATACCCGTGGAGAATTGTTTCCAAGCAGTATGGATACATTATTATGAGAGAGCAAAGAGAAGAGCAAAGAGAAATGAAATGAAAGTGGAGCATCAGGCAAGATTGGTTAACAATAATAAGAGTGTGTATGTGTGTGTGTGCATGTGTGCGTGTGTGTGTGTGTGTGTATTTTATAACAATATTTATAAAATATCTTTGTAAAATAACTTGTTTAAAATAACAATAAGAGTATATGTGTGTGTATTTTATAACAATATTTATAAAATATCTTTGTAAAATAACTTGTATAAAATATCATTTGATTTTTACAAGAGTCCAGCAATCATGCCCTAAGTTTTCTTCTCTTGTTTTTATTCCATTCATATGTTCATGAAATTTAGTGTGCTTTGTACAGTTATAAGTCAGTCACTTTCACAGCTTCATACCTGCATTATACTATATGCATGAACAGCAACCAATAGGTCATGGGTCATTTGGGTTGCCTGAAAAATTTTGCTACAGTAAACCTATGCATATTCTGTTATATGACCTGCTTAATATATTTCAGTTTCCTTAAAATATATTTTCAAGAGTAGGTGAATGCTCGTCTTTCAAAATAACATTAAAATATTTTCAAAGTGTTCAAATTAATTTATAAACTTATTAAACTCCGAAGTTTATAATACTTCTTTTTCCCCTAAACTCTGGAAAATACTTGCCCCTTTGAATTTCCTAATTTTGTGAGGCTACAATATAGAAAATTTGATTTTGTTTTGCATTTCCCTGATTGTTGGTGAGCTTAATCATTTTTTCATAAGTTTTAGTCATTCTGAATTTTTGCAATTTGTGAAACACCTTCTCCTGTATTTTGCAAGGTTTGTGAGGTTAATTGCCTTTCTTACTAATGAATACAAATTTTTTTGTGTAAAAATGTCCCCCTGGTTCGCACATTGCTTTTTGATGTCTTTAAGGTGTCTATGGATGAACAAATGGTTTTAATTTAATATTGAGAAAATTGACACCTTTAATATAGCTAAAATCTTTGTGTCTAGTAAAAGGTCTCCTTTCGTCTTTTCTTATCCTGTATTTCCAGTGTATACTTCTAAAACTTTTAAGTTGCTGTCTTTGAAATTTAAGTCTTTAATTCATCCAGTATTGATTTCTTTGTTATGGCTTAATTAGGAGATACACATTAAATATTTCCGCATATGGATAAGCAATGGTCCCGCTACCATTTAATTAACAGCCTATCCTTTTCCCAAGGAACTGCAAAGCCAGTTTTGTCTTTTAATAAATTTCAATATATTTGGGGTACTGTTTCTGGATTCCCTACTGTGTTCCGTAGGTTAAAACTTTGTATCCCTGTGTCAATATTACACTTTCCTCATTATTAGAACTTTATGATTCTTCCTGTATGATAGAACAAGCCCAGTCTCCTACTTTTTATTCTTTACCTCTTCTTTCCCCTTCTCTTTTTTCTTAATCCTGCTTCTATTTACATTTTTCCTTAATATTATCTTGGCTAATTTGATATTTGCTCCTATATTTACATTTTAGAGACAACTTTTAACTTTCCTTGAAAAAATATACAATAAGCAATTACTTTAAAGCTATATATTAATATGAGGAAAATTGGCATTTTCATCATATTTAATTTTCCTAATATCAAGCATGATTTATACGTCCATTTATTCAGGACTACTTTAATTTCTTTCAATAACTTTTAAAATGAATTTCCCAATTCGTGTCCTAAATATCTTATTTGATACATTCTTATTTAACTTCTATTTTGATCAATATTATACACAGAATATTTTGGATTATTTTACAACTTCTTTTTTTATTTTTTTTTATTTCAGCATATTACAGGGATACGAATGTTTAGGTTGTATATATTGCCTTTGCCCCACCCAAGTTAGAGCTTCAAGCGTGTCCATCCCCCAGACAGTGTGCACTGCACTCATTAGGTGTGAATATACCCATCGCCTCCTCCCGCTCCCATCTGCCTGAAACCCGATGAATGTTACTACTGTATGTGCACATGAGTGTTGATCAGCTAATACCAATTTGATGGTGAGTACAGGTGGTGCTTGTTTTTCCATTCTTGGAATAAACTTCACTTAGTAGAATGGGCTCCAGCTTTATGTAGGACAACAGAAAAGGTGCTAGGTCACCATTGTTTTTTGTGGCTGAGTAGAACACATACCACATTTTATTAATCCACTCAGGCACTTGGGCTGTTTCCACATCTTTGCAATTGTGAATTGTGTTGCTGTAAACATTCCAGTGCAGATGTCTTTTTTATAAAATGCCTTTGTCAACTGCAGAACTCAGTCTTCCACTGTTTTGCCTTTGTTTCAGCATTCACTTTGAAATCTTTTTGCTTCAATCTATCATTCTCTTTGATAATCCCCATCTTAATTCAATTTGTTATTCACTTTGAGAACACTATATATACTCAATCTCTTTGAATCTCAGCCTTATTTCAATCGCTCTTTAAAATCTGGCCTCGAATTTTATTTTAAAAATAGTAAAATGATATTTCTAGTAATGCCATAATTTCAATATATATTTGTATATAAAATATGACTCATAGAACAAAACAGAGTTTACTAACAATGTGAAGCTGCATCATGAAAGTAAATCTGTATTTTATTTATTGTTTACTATATTTGTAAATTTCTAGTTTTGACTACAGATAAATCATAAAGTGAAATATCACATAAAAATCTTCCATAACTGTCTATGAAAATTTTTCATATACATATGCTCTTTTTATTTTATTCTGGCAATTCCTCTTTCACTACAATTGAGTTCTAAAATACTATTACAATATTATGTGTATTTTAATTTTGATTTCATCAGTTGTTTTTCATAGGTTATATTAGTCAATATTTCATGTCTATTTTAGTACTTTTTGTATGTTTCAAAGTCTTATTTGCTGGATTTTTACACATTTTGATCGAGACATACACATGCATATTTAGATTTCAATTGTGCACTGTAACTTTCCCTTATTAATAAGTTTATATACAAAGGGAATTAATTATAAGCTGCTTTCAAATACATAGTGTTATTTTTATTTGAACATTATTACAACTGTGTAGTTGAAATGCAGTCATTTTTAACTGACATTAAAATTACGGGACAATGGTTATTTCATATTCTATTCCAAACAATAGTATTTTTCATATAACTCTTTGAAACAAAAATATTTGAAAGTAAATATTTTTACAAAGTTCAAAGATATGGTAATCTCATAATAGTAAAGAATAGGTGATACACATGTATACATTGCAGGAAAATGTAACATTTCACTTTTTTTGGCTGTTGTTTTATCAATTTCTATTTCTTATCACCATGACTAAGGTAAGGACCAAGAAGAATGCTAACTTCAAAAAATAAGCTTGCCTTCAGTACCTAATTATATGATTGAGACTTGAAAGATGGAAATGATGCACCTAATTTATAAAAACAAAAAAATTAACAAAACATATTAGATCTTTTATTGAAGAACAAAATGTAACTTAAAAGAAAGTAAAAGGTCAGGAAAACGTATAACACATGAGGATGTTGTGTTTTATCACAGGAAAAGAGAATTGTTTTGTTCTCAAGTAGAATGATTGGCTGTTCCTAAATGAGAAAAAACAAATACAGAAGAAAATAATTAATGGATCATAAAGCTGTAGAAGGTTTGCGGAAAATAAATTTTGTGAAAATAATTTTATGTATAATCAAGCTGGCTAAAATTAAAAAGAAATTACAGATTGTTCTCAGTTTATAAATCTTTGAATTAATTTTTTGACTTTACAATGGGCTTATCAGGATGTAACCCCATCATAAGTTAAGGAGCTTCTTATTACTTATGATGAAATTACAGTTTTTACTGAAAGCTACCACTTTTACATATTCATAAAGATGAAAAATTATAAGTTGAACCACTGAAAGTTACGGACTGTATGCTGTGTTGCCAGGATAAAATGCATTCTTTTGCTTATAATATTTTCAAGTTCCAATGGGTTTATTGGGATGTAACCCTATCATAAGTTAAAGAAGATCTGTGTTTATGGGTGTTTAAAAAAAATTTAACATTATTGTCAAAACTACACTAATGCAAAACTAGAATTTAATCCTCTAGATTAAAACAACAGAGTTTTCTTGGGGTATTTTTCTGCTCTTAATAGAAAATTGTGAAAGGTTTTGATTTACTTTTTAGACAGTTAGCCTAGGAAACAAAGTTTCTGTGTTTTACCAAGATAATTTCCTGTGCTTTATGCTGTCTTTGTTAGGTTTTTGATCACTTAGGAAAACTGACTCCTTTTTATTAAAATAGCTATGGTTTTCTAAATCTATATAACTTTCTATATTTGACTTTGAAATCTTTTAATTGCCATTGTGATTAAATATGTGATATTATTTCACAGTGACTTGCAATCTATTTTAAACAAGTGTTTTAAATCCTTGATATCTTTTTATACACAATTTCCTAATGAAAATTCTAAATCGAGTCTTTTTTTTCCAATCTAAATTAGCTTTGAGATATTCCAAATGGGCCTTCAGAACATCTCAAAATGATCTCTCTTCTTATAAAAAGAAAGAGATTAAACTAATTGGGTTTATGTGACATATTAAATTATATTGGAAGCACTGTCAAATAATAAGTAATGCTAAACCATATTTGAATTATAATTGTATGGATATTAATGTATATTTCAGAAATTGCAGGAAGTTCCTAGAACTGTGATTGTACCATGTGACTGGATAAGAATATGCAGAAGTCTGATGAAAAAACTGATTGGTTTCATGGAACTGTTAATCCAACATCAAGCAGAATAATAATTAATTTAATATCAAGAGACGGCTTTGGTAGATTTTCATGCTAAGTCATCCAGTACTGAAATTATTAAGATATGCAATTTGAATGAACTTCATAAGATTGAGCCAAGAAAGCTATCTATGATAACCTATTTAATAAATGATGCTATGCACCTGAATTGAAGAAACAAAATTCATATTCCAGAGATTATGAATGCAATGTTAAGCACGTACTCATACAGAGCCTAAAAGGCTACCTGGTCCTTTCTGAGTTCTTAAAGCTTCCATTATCAACACTTTGATTCATCATGGGGTAAATAAAATGATGTGAACTATAAAAACAATTGGTGTTGTGACTGTTCTAACATTGTTAAAGTAGTTTATGAACAACATTTCATTTGTCAAAGCCATAATTCTGGTAAGAGAATAAAAACCTCAATTGATAGCACCTGCTGAATTATCTAAATACTTACAGATAAATTTTATTAAATTGTCCCTTTAATGTATGTTTTGTGGGTATATAGAATTTTTCCTATGCAGGAAGTCTGATGCTATAACAGTAACAAAAAGGATATTAGAAAATAGGTTGCTTCTATGGGGCATTACTGGTGAAATCTCCAATGATAATAGAACTTATTTCCATGTACAAGTTGTAAAACAGTTAAATAAGGAATTACAAAAACAAGGGCAGTAGGCGAAGCTAACTAAATCGACTGAATTGCCTTGGTCAAAGATATTGCCGATTGATGTCAATCAGACTCACTCTCAGTGGAAAACATAGCTTGACTCGTTCTGAAATAGTACAGGAAATTCTATGTTGTTAATAATATAACCTTGTGTATTTCTTGCTCTTGTAAACTCTAATATGACTAAATATTGCACGACTTTAATAAATTACGCCAAGGTATATTTTCATCAGGCAAAAACAGCCCTTCGTGACCCAGCTGCTGATGACAACTAGACCTTTCACAATTTAGAATCTAGAGACTGGGTCTTTTCTAGAAGATATCAGAGAAAAACTGCCCTTGAACTCCGTTGGAAGGGACCATACCAAGTTCTGCTCTGCAGCAAAACTTCAGGGCTTTGATTCTTGGATCCATATCTCTCAACTTAAGAGGACCGGACTACTGGGAGTATGTACCCATTGTAGACATTAAAGTAAACTGCCCAGGGAGGTTTCTCCTCAGAAGCAGAAGGCATCCTGGATGTGGACAGCTTTACCAAGACCACAAATAAAGATTTATCTTCTCTGTTGCCATGAAAACTTCGTTTTCTTTCCTCTTTCCCTTTGGTTTCTTTTCTGTTTATACATGGCAACATAATGTAATGATTAGGGATTCGTAATTGATAGCTTTCACAGGGAATTTAACTGAATCTTGGATACGTCATGTTAAACCTAAATCCTTCCATGATCTTAAATATTCTCTGGTTCACTCTGTGACACATTTCTCTGATATTCCAAATGTGACTATTTGTTCAAATTGCACATCTGGTCCATTCTATATGGTCAGGTTATTAGATTCACATGCTAAGATTCCTTGTTTAAATCCAAGAGCAGACAAAACCTATAGTAAGCTTTTTGAAGTTGAATTATATTTGAAATAGAAGAATAAACTAAAAGAAAGTTCATTCAACAATTTGTAAACAGGTGTATAACCATAAATTCTTAATTGTTGGTAGCCTCTCACTATGCAATAATTCAAAAGAGTCTTAACAAATATTAATAATGTTTTTCTATTGGTAACCCCTAACACACAAGGCATCCTACAGGGAACTGTCTGTTGTGCCTCTGCAGGATGTTTTTTTATCGGTGCAAGATTTAACAACCAATCATACTTGTGAACAACTCCATGTCTCAGTAAGTACAAAATAAGGGGCCAGTGAGGATAAGGACAGTACCACTTTCACTCCATAACTAACTGGAAACTGTGGTGACTATAAATTGGAAAGCTTTGTATTTATTAGCCTACATTTTTCATCTTCGAGATCAAATCTTATAACTCATCCTAAAATTATCTTAGAATAGGTAGAAACACATTCATGTAAAAAAACAGCAGGGAGCTGGCAAGAAAAATTTTATTTTTAGAAAACCACTGAACACTTGTTACAGAACGGTATTATTTTCTAAGATCCCACTGAAATAATGCAATAATTATAAATATTTGGTTTTAAAATTTATATATGTCTCTTTATCTGCTGAAAATATATGTATCACCCACAACTCCAGGGCAACAAGACAGTAGAAGCTCTGTGGAATTTTTAGTACAAAACCAAACAATGTCACTCTGTGATACCAACGCAGAAAAGCCAGTTTCTACTGAGGAAGAAAAGTAAATGAAAACATGTAATTTGGGAGGAAGATTTTCTTAATGAATCCCTCTAGGTTCTTAGTATTTCTCTACAGTACCAGTCTCTTGACATTTGATTTTAATGTGTTATGTTATACCTGGGATGTTTTGTTGCCTTTGCTCTTGTGCCATTTAATGAATACCCTGTTGTGACCTCAACCAAACTACTTAACAAGAAACTGTCACTGGAATTTGTTTTATTCCCCTCTAGCTGCCCTCATAAAATATGACGTGTTTCTAAATAAATATTTGTGAGGGGCAGGGGAGAAAAAAAAGGCATGGTAGTGCAACATAATGATTCCTCCACAAGCACTGGAAAACAATTCACGTTCGACATCTCTCTACCATTCAATTCCCTCTCCACATCCTGTAGTAGTGTTCTATTGCTAACTTAACTAAACCATCACAACTCAGTTGCTTAAAATAACCATCTGTTACAGTTGTGCATGTCAGAAGTTCTGTACTGGTCTCAGTAGCTAAAGTCAAAATGTCAATAAGAAGCATTTGTTTCTAAAAGCTCTAGGGAATAATCCAATTCCTTGTGGTTGCAGGACTGAGATTCTCATTTTCTCGCTGGCTGTAAGATGAGGAAATTTTCCAGCTTCTAGAGGCCACATACATTCTCTGGCTCATGACCCCCTTCTTCCATCTGCAAAGTCAGTAACAGTGGGTGAAACCCTTCTCACATCGTGTCTCTCTGAGAAACTCTTTTACCTTCCTTTCCCTTACTGTATAAGATAATATATTCACAGGCATAACACCAGTGGGCAAAGATTCTGAAATCCAAAATTCTGCCTATCACGCATTTTAAATCTCTATTCCAGTTGAAGTTCTCTACTGACTCTTCTATGAATCCTTCTTGCATTTAAGGATATCCACATACATAATATTAAATTTCCTTGTAATTTTAGTATGTTCCCCAATAAATCCATATCTGAAAGAACTTTTGCATGCTTATTTTTCAAGGTCCAACTCAAAGCCAATATTTTTCAGGAAAAAAAATAAAACTTTTTGACTTCTAATTGGAATCAATGCCTCTGTCTCCTAGAGTCCTTTTGGAGAGTAGGATGGATAGGGCAATTAGGAAAGGGAACTAAGATTTATTCAGTGCCTATGTGATGCCAGGTGCTTTAAACACATTTTTTGTACACGTCTATCCAACAAAGTTAGCATTATTAATCTTATTTAATAGGTGAGAAACATGTTCCAGAGAGGGTTGTTCACTTCCCAGATACCGCTTGCATATAAACGGAGGTAGGAAACGACTGCTCATCTTGTTGCCTCTAAAACATCTGTTTTTCCTGCTGCCTTAGTGCACTTCATTTTTGTCATAGCCCTTATCAGAGAACATACATTTTAATATCCCAGAAGTTATTAACTCCTCCAATTAAAATAATTTAAGCCCTTATTCCACATACTATGAAAAGCCTGATGTCTTCTCTCGAATTTTTAGAATAGCACTTCACTAACTTCTCTCCACGTATCAGCTTACTTTGGTGCCAGCCTTCTAGCAGCCACATTCAAATAGAATCCCATCCTATTTGTATTTTTAGGGAATAACTCATATCTGCTCCTGAGTCTGTGTGTCCAACTTTCTTCTCCGTTATTACCTATGTCTGATCCATTGTCATCGTATCCTGCAGCAGCTGTTCTCTGTCTTCACTACTTCAACATACAGCAGGTACGTTTCTCTGAATTTTGCAAAATGCTGCAGAGGCATGATTGTTGTTTTTAATATGGTAAAGCTTGAGATGATCCCAGAAAAGCACAGGCAATCATGGAAGAGTAAATATACTTACGAGTCCCTCAGTTGTCTCTGCCATCAGAAATTTCTCTGTTGCCCTGTATCTCCTTGAGCACAATATACCGTCAAGCAGCTGAGCCTCTGTTTTGCTCTCCCAGATTCTGCCCCCCAGTTCTAATTATCTCCTCATTCCAGATCATCGTTAAAGCCTTGTGTTGTATACCAGTCATGGGAAAAATGAAATGTCAAATTTATTTATTATTCAAAAAGTGTAGTTTGGGGATGTGTGAAAAACACTCTCGTTCTATCCACAGTAGGGAGATGGGCAAAGGGGAAAATACTTCACTCAAGTAAAAATGTCCTCTAGGTGTTTTCTAAATAAAAGAGTCAACTACCTCTATTAAATAATATGATTTGTGTATCCCTCTCCCCTGCATTTAGGAGTGTGGGTTTTTAAACAAATAATTGCTTTTATGTTCTCGTTATGCATGTAGTGTGTGTGTGTGTGAGTGTGTGTGTGTGAATGTGCGGTGTGTGTGTGTGTGCGCCTGCCTGTGTGAGTACACGCAAGTATTTCACCACTAGAATGTGAGCACTTAACTTTTGGAGACAGTATCTTATTCCTATTTGTCTTTGTATATATTAGTTACTCGACTAATGCTTTACATTCTGTAATTTGAAATGATCAGCATGTAAACCATTCTTTTAATAGCTTTCTTTCTAACCCCCCTGGGAAAAGACAGAGTTGGGTGCTTTGTGGCTTTACCAAATGATTTCAGGATTTATGACTTACTTGACTATGCTTCTTTTGTCCAATTACTTACTTTAACTCCAATGTCTTGTTTTATTTGTTATATTTCATTAATAATTAAGATGTCATTATATTGTAAAATTAAAGATTTTCCTGAAAACTAAGTTAATCACTATAGGCATTATGCTGTTAAAATGATTTTACATATTAAATATGGACTTGATCTTTCTTTATATAAAAGCATCATAGAAATGCCAGCTTTAGTTAACAATCCCTGGACATATTTATTATAGTTACAGCTCATGAAGTGAAAAACTGAGTTAATTATTTGAAGGTTGCTATTTGTTCACTTTTTTTAGTGTGTTCCTAAATAGTGTTGGAGGTGGTCTAATCAACAATTAAAATCTACACAAAATTAACTCTATGTTCTCATACTTTGTATTTCCCAGAATCAAAGAAAAGAAATAAACATTATATCAGTAAGTCTTCTAATTTCTTTGAGTTTGGGGGATATGAAGTTGATATTTATAAAAATCATATATAATCCCATTTAAAATCCTTGGATTAATAGGTTTTAGGCAGAATTATTTTGGCCTAGGCAATTTGCCATGGTTATAATGCCTCTATAATGCTTATAGAGATGATGATTTACTTAAATATATTTTGAAACCATTGCACATAGAAATGGTAAAGCTCAGTGTACTTGTCTTTGGAAAACTGCCAAAACAGTGGACAAGCAAACTGCCAAATATGTGCACAGAGCATTCGTGAATGACAAACTAAAGTGCATACGAGTATGTGAAAACAGGTGCTCTGGGATGCCTGGTATCAGCAAAGCATCTGGGCCCTGATGTGTGACAGCATTATATTTTCTACTCCCAATAGAGAACAATTCTAATCATAAATACAAAAGCTGGCATTAGGTAGAGTCCTTCTGTTTGGTAACCTTCCCAAGATATTGGAACAGAAGTGTTCCAATACTTTTAATATTTGAAAACTCTAAATCTCATCTATAACTGCTTAGGACTGTATCTACTCTTATCTTATTGTTAGCAATACTAGATGCACGTGTGTTAATATAGCTACTCGATTCAGCTTTTTTTCACTTTTGGGAAAGCTCATATGCTAAATAGATGGGATGATTTTCTGTGCTTATTGTTCATTTTGGCCCCTAATAAATGTTACTAAATAAATGCTAGTTATAAACAGAATAGCTCTTTCTTGATGACTACATTTTCAGCTCTTCAGTTCAAGAAGGTAGGGCTCCAAAGTACCCTCCTAAACTATACTTTGTAGATTAACTGCTATGTGTCTTCTACAATAAACAAAACACTTTTTCAATATATGTTGGGAGAACTCTAAATATAAGCCTGGACTGAACTAGAAAAAGGCTTAATTATACTTTAAAAAATTAATAAAATTAAAAGCAATTAGAGTGGATATTTGTATTTGCCTTATGTCTAGTGCAAAACACTTTTTTTACTATATTATACTTCAGTGATTCTTACCACTGAGCAAACTTTATAATCATAGGGATAGATCTTAAAAATACTGATGTTTAATATCCACATGCTCATGAATAATTTAGTTTAATTGTTCTGGGGAAAGGGCCACATTTCAGTATGAAGTTGATTCTAACGTGCATCCAGTGTTAAAAACCACTGCTATTTCCAAAGTTCTATTTCAAGCTACTTTAATATTCAATATATTCACTCCATATTGTTTGTAATATACTTCTCTGGACTTGATGAAATTATCTTTATTTACCTCCTTTCTTATTCAATGTTCTACTGAGAAGAAGGGAGATTTCAATGTTAAAGAAAGCAATGATTTGGAAACATGTTCATTAACTGTTTGGTTTGGTGCCTCAATTGGTGAGAAGTTGAGGGAAAATCTCCTACCTTAACTCTCACACCCATTGCTTTGTTATTTGATAAACTAAATCAAAATGTAAAATCATTTATTTCTCCTTTTAGTTCTAATTGTAAAAGAATTAGAAATTTGTCACATTTTAACATGACATTTCACAATCATAAAATTGAATAGAAATTCAGAAAGAAACGAACAACTTGAGGAAGTGTCAACATTGTTCTCTGGTTAGTATTACTGCTACATATTTATTTCATATAATTATAATTTATATTATGCAATATATCGATAAGTGGCTTTAGGGAGCAGAGTCTAGGGAACATAAAGTCAGCAAAAATTAGAATAGCAATATAGCAATATTAGCCATATGTCTTACTTCCTATAATGGCCTGCAGTTGTTATTTTTTAAAAATTATCTCAATGTGAACACATACTCTGACACTTGGTAGATATTTTTATTTTATTAAAATTACCTACAATTTTAAAATTGCCACTTAAAATTGTAAATATCTATGCTTATTTTCTCTAGATAATAAGGTAAAATTACAACCAAAGAAAAAACTTATCAATTTTAAAACTGAATGCTATGATATTCCTGAAGATTTTCTTTATCTCTCACATGTTTACTTCTTTCTCTCCCTTTTCCTTTCCTTTCTTTCTTCCTTCTTCTTTCTTCTCCTTCTTCCTTTATTGAACATGTAATTCCTCTCACACAAAAAAGGACATCAGATATACAATAAAGAAAAAGGGAAGCAGGACATTTTTACCTTCTAGAATACTCTTTCTGTTTTCTCCGGTCCTCATGCAGTCTGCTCCCCACTTTGTTCCATCACATTTGGGTCCTGACTGGGAGATTCCCACTGGCCTCCTGTTGTCCAGAATGTGCTCAGGATATTCGATATTATATGGTGTGCCCTAAGAAAATAGTTAATATTCTCATATTGTACACATCCAAACATACTTGCACTGTTATATGTTTCTGTGGTGGTCTGCTAGATGTCTACTGAGACCAAATAACTCACAAAGTGTTAATGGTAAATAATGACATTATAAAAAATGTTCTTCTTGGTCATAAAATTTTGTGACACCAGAAAAATGTTCATAGCAGTTATATAGAATGTGAAAGAAACTAGCTAGAAGCTAGTGCTAGTAGTTTTATATGGCTATTACGCAGCAGAAAATTATGCTCAGTTCTGTAGGGCCCAACTTTAGGGTTATTAGTTCATGCAGACATGAATAGGTTCACTGAAGTGATTTTTAATGTGACGATTTATAAGAAATTGATGTATAAACAAGTATATAGAGTACACTTTTCAAGATCTTTATGTATATGTATATACACACATGTATATATATTTTTATATATACATATAATATATACATACATATTACATATATTATATATGTGTGTATATATATACAATTGTATGTTACCCTCATTAGAATTTGAGTTATGTAACAGGAGCTATTTTTTGGCCACTGTATCCTTAGTACCTAGACCAACACCTGACACATATATTAGGCATCCAATGAATATCTGGTATAAGAATAAACTAAATAAAAAATACCATACTGTAATTTTCTCCTTACTTACCTGTGTCATCCATAAAACTTTAAATTCTATGAGGGTAGGAACTATATTATTCACTGCTGAGTTCTAACAGAATGCCTTGGCAAATCAATACTTGCATGTGCAATTTTCCTCCAGAAAATTAGAGTTTAAATAATAATGGTAATAGTAGTGATGAGGAGGAGAAGGAAGATGATGACACAATCAGTGAAAGCAGATTATATGTGGCCATATTAAAAGAACCAATCAACCATTACACAAACATTCATCGTCTATCATATTTCAGGCACTGATCTGGGAACACCAGGAAAAGGCAATGACTATGAAAACTTCATGACCAACATACATCATGTTTTATAAGGAGAAGAAAGTCAATAAATACATAAGTGGGGACATAATTAAGACAGTTTAGGTTACTGAAGATAGCTATGAAGTTTGCACAGCAGTGAGTGAGTGCGAAGTTGGTCTTGAGTACATGAGTGACTGGGGTGGCATAGGAAATTCTACCATAGTTCGACTCATTGGGGATGGCCTCTCTGCAGATAGCACCTTCGAGTTGAGTCCTTCATGATGAGAAGGAAGCAGTCATGAAAATATCTGGGGGAAGGGCATGCCATGTGGAAGAACCAACAAATGTGAATGCCTTCAGATGGGAATAAAGATGAGTGTGAATAGAACACAATTAGTGAGGAGGAGAGCAAAAGGGTAGATAAGCTCAAGTAAGGCCATACCGATGTGTATGATAAGACTGTTTAATTTTAAGTATAGTGAGAAGTAGTTGGAAAGTGTTAATCAAGAGAGTTACAACATTATGTTCGATCTTTCAAAACTTCTCTTTGTTTTGGAGAAAATGGACCATATGTAGGGGAAGATAAGAAGCAAACAGTTAATTTGGAGCTTGCTGCAGGCTTCTAAGGGGGAGATGAAGTGACATAGACTAAAAATAAAGATGATAAGTAAGTGGATTAGGGATACATATTTATATGTTGAGAAAATGGAATTTCTGATGGAATTACAAAGGAGTATAGAGAAAAGTTGTTAAGAAATGTATGGCATTGCCATGTAGTGATTAAGGAAGTATTGGGTTGATAAGAAGACCAATTTAAGTGTTCTCTTTTGGCCATGTTGAGTTGAGGGTGCCTATTTTAAATCAGAGTGGATTTATCAAGAAGGCAGTTTGGATGTTCAGAGAAATGGTCTAAGTAAAAAATAAATATTTAACATTTATTCACATGTAAATGTAACTGAAATCACATGATTGATAAACACCTGGTGAAGGGAAAGTGATACTAGAACAATGCAACATTTAGAGTCTTCATATAGGAAGAAAAACCAACACAGAAGATTGAGAAGCAGCAGCCAGTAATGTAGGAGAAAACTATAATGTCATAGAAGTCTAATGAAGAAAGTATTTCAAGTAGAAAACAAGGTCAAATGCTGTTGAGAATTTGGCAAAATGAAGATAAAATAGGAAGATACAAACTATTTTACTGTAGCAGAAAGAATAAAAGTGTTGGAGTGTTTTGAGGTGATAATGGCAGGCACAGGTGTGAAACAGGTATATTTGAAGAAGCATTGCTGGAAAATAATTAAATTAACAGTGTAGTAGCTGGTGGAAGCAGGCAAAGGAAGATGTTTTTCTTAATATTAAATACATTAAACCCATTTATATTCTAATGCGAATGACTCAATTAATGGTAGGAACTGAAAAGGCAGGAGAGAAAAATAAAAGTGTAACAGCTACCCCCTTAAGAAGACAAAATTGGTGGGGACCCAAGGCTCCAGTGGCAGAGTTGCCAATTAAAACCCCTTTATTATTTCAATGGAAAGTACAGAATATCTAAGTACAGATATAAGCAGGATGGTAAAATTGATAAAGGGCAGATTTTTTTTGTTTGAAAAGTTTTTATATGTGAAATATATGATAAAATCATCATAGAAGAATGAAGAGTATGTAGCAGATGTTGAGGAGAGAAAATTTGAAATCATTTCAGACAAAGTTATATTACTAAAGGACTATGAAGAGATTGTTTAGAGGTTTTGAGTGTTTTTTAGGTTTGCGGTCTTAATATTTAGGAAAGTTCATTCAGCACATTGGTGTAATTTTCTTCAGCAACATTCAGCCTCTCAGATGTAGAGGAGGAGTACATAAATATTTAGTTATAGCCAGCCCTGTGATTTTGCAGTAAGAGTAAAAGACATAAACACCTTTTGCTGATAGACAATCTGGTGGTGACTAAAATGGACAAGGCTGTGAAACATTATGGGACCGACTGTAGACAATAGGCCTTCCAAAGTCTTGTTGCTGCAAATAAGATTCAAATAGTCCCGATATTTTCTGCAGAATGAAAAGGATTGATGTCTTTTGAGTTTGGCATGATAAAATTTGTTTAATTTAATATCAATGCTTATTATAATTCTTCTTATTATCTATTTTTAATATAAAAATATTTACAATCCTGCTTCTGAGCCTCATATAGAAAGAAGAAAACTTGAGCTAAAGCTAATGCTTAGTGTAGGTCAAACAGATTTAAAAAGCCACAGAATATTCAGCTTGATTAGAAAAGACTGCCTTTGATTAATTATAAAATTGTGTGAGGCCCAAAACAACATATTTTAAAATATATATGCATATTTTTGTTTATTTTAAAGTTTGTGTGAAAATCATTTTCATACATTGTTTATGAGAAATGATTTAAAAAAATGTATTCTGAAATTTCTACCTTAAAATTTGCCAAAATATTTTTTATTATTTTGCTTAGAACCACAGCTAAAATTTAAACACTGTTAGAGACAGTAATAAAAGAGCATAACTAAAATTCCTTTTAGTTATCCATGAGAAATCCCTAATAAATGTTAAAATTCAATGTCATGGTAGAAAGGTTACCATTGTTTGTTACATTAAGAACTTAAATTTATTAATGGTGCAATTTTCTTGCTAATTCCTTTTTTACTTAATGGCATATTACTGTTTGAATAACATTTGATGCCTCCTCAAAAAAGAAAAGGCATTATAAAGGGGCATATTCAACTCTAACTAAAAAAAAAATTAGTTAATGATGAAGAAATTGGAAAATAACATTAATGTACTCAATTCTGGTGCCTACTGCCCACCTTTTTGAAACATTAAAATGTGTGTAATGGATGGTCCAGTAAGAACATCATTATTAATACTTATTAATCATAAAATGAATTATTTTACAGTGATTAGTTAGGCAAATACACTCTACTATGAAGAACAAATATATTAAAACGTATATCAAAATGATTCATCAGTTATGATAATGAAAAAGTATTCATTGTCTTGTGGTTTAATAATTTTATAAATATAAATTAGAAAGCATATAAAAATAGTGAATTCTTAACATCTACATAATGCCACAATTTTCCTGCCAAGAAAGCATGACTTAATAGCTACAAGATAAATTCCAGAAAAAGAATATCTATTGTCAAATGCAACACTTTTAATCTGCTATTGAATATAATTTATAACTTTCTATTCTTTGATGTACCTTATTCATTTAGGTAATTATTGAGCATATACCATGTATTTGTGATTACAAATTGCAATTAGCTCTAATGACAAAGGCAAGGTTTAAAGGAGAGATTTTCTCAGGAGAACCTAACCTAAATTCAGCACTAGGAGAGAGTTTCTTTGAAGAAGTGAAATTCACCTAAAGATTTGAAGGATATAGAGCAATTATACAGAAAAGAATACGGGAAAATAACTTTTTATGTATAAACAGAATGTGTAAAACATGACAATTGGTTAATCTATAAGCCTGAGCTCTGAAGAGAGTCTGATATTAATCAAATTGAAATAAAAAATACAAACTAGATTTCCTAATATGTCATAAAAAATACTAATCAATGACTGGGTGATTCTGAAAAATTGTAATATGATGATTGACAAATAATTCAAAACTACATTTAACTACTGTCAAACATTTTAAAGCATTTCTACCTTTCTAAATAACACATATACCCAACATTCTCTATTCTGCTGATGTAAAATTTTAATTAGACCTACAGAAAAATGTTTCAAGATGAAAGATTAAAGTACCCTTCCTTTCACTTGTGTGGTCTATTTTCTTTTACTGTGTACACATGCATATAAATATAGGCACTTTTTTTTGTATCAATAGTTCCACAACCGGTTAACAACTAATAAGTACTTTGGCTTTTATTTTCATTTGCTTGGTTAAGTGGGTGCTAGTAAAGTATAGCATATATTTTTGATTTTAAAAATATCATTTGTACAACCAAAAGTAACTACCCACAATCTTATCTGATTCATTAATGTCTTTAACCCTTTATTGGGGGTAGGGCTGACACTCCTTTTATGAATGCTTCTGCTAGTCTTACCAGTCATATCAAA
The DNA here is from genome assembly GCA_963575035.1 of Avahi laniger. Classification (NCBI taxonomy): domain Eukaryota; kingdom Metazoa; phylum Chordata; class Mammalia; order Primates; family Indriidae; genus Avahi; species Avahi laniger. The sequence goes on along the minus strand of CAUYSK010001519.1, from coordinate 1,013 downwards.
AGTCCATGAACCTAACTGATTAATTTATACTTTATCATTATTACAAAACAGAAGTGATTTTCTAAATGATCTCTAATGGCCTGAAAGAACTAATTCACCTTTCCAAAGTGCTTAACTTTTGCCAAGGAATAATCCATGTAAGACCAGATTGCCAGTATATCTAGCTATCATTATTGCACCAAAAAAATCATTGATCATAAAAGTATAGAGTATAAAGGTATGTTTCTGACATGAAGATTAAATCATAATACAAACCCCACTCGGACCCATTATATTCTTTACATATACTATTAAGCATTTATGTTCTTTCTACATAAAATTATATAAACATAAAAATAATTATTTTTATTCTACATCAATTTAGTATTCTACAAACTTTTCTGTTCATACAAGTTTAATATATGAACATATATAAAATTTCCAGTACAGAAAATAAAACCTTTCATTAATGTAAAATTAAATGATACAAACAGAAAATTACCAAATTTGCAATCTAGGTATCAAATTCAACTTTTGCCCATAAAATTATATGCCCTGATATAAAATATCTAGAAAATACTTCATTTCTTTGCTTTCTGTTTCTCTGTATAAATTATATTAAAATGTTTTATCCTAGAACATAAGTTCTAAGCTTCTGAGATGGTATAATTTGATAACCCATTTTAACAAACTTGGATGCTGAAGTACAGCTATGACAGCATAATATGGTGAAAGCAATAAGAGATTTTTATGTTCTTATTGTAGTTAAAAAGCACTCTTAATTCTCTAACATTTTGACATTAAACTTTCTTGTATTAGCAAGTTTAATGTCATGGAACTTATTTTTCTAATAGTCAATAAAGTGAACGTGATATTTAATTGCATGTGTCAAGTCGACTGGGTTAAGGGATACCCAGATAACTGGTAAAACTTTATGTTGGGGTGTGTCTTTGAGGATGATTCTAGAAGATACTAGAATTTGAATCAGTAGACTTTGTAGAGAAGATCCCTCTCCTGCCACCACCACTGGTTTG